>VZUI01045270.1:0-179505 GCA_013401135.1 Cettia cetti | reverse complement strand
GGGAAGGTTGCGGGAAGGGAAGGTTGCGGGAAGGGAAGGGAAGGGAAGGGAAGGGAAGGGAAGGGAAGGGAAGGGAAAAGAAGGGAAAAAATGGGGAAGCAACTGTGAGCACCTGTGTAGCTTTGGAGAATCTCAGTGGGGGCGTTTACTCATCCATACTATTCCTAAATCATGTCAAGCTTTCTTCCCATTTTCTTCCCTTTCTCACATTGTCTCTTTCCCATATTGCGTACTTGTTAATTACAAATATCTACGTTAAGGCATAAACAATGTTTTTAGTAATGAACTTTCAAAGTAAAAATGAAATAGTATTTTTCTGGTTTGGTAATTAAAAACTTTCTGTTAACTAGCAATACGAATGTGAGATATGGTGCTCACTTTTAAAATTTCAAAGGTTTATTAAACCTTTACACAAAAAAAGACTGAATAAGGAAAAAGGCATCACACTGGGAGCCCGTGACTTGCCTGCCGTGTGCTTGTCTACAAAATGGCTGCACTGCCTTTTATACCACTGGCAGCTGTGCTAGGCAACCCTGGCCCCACCCAAAGTCTGCCAATCAACTCTTCTTTGCTGTTCATTGGTGGAGACTGCTTTCTTGCAATTTGATTGGAGGTCAGGTGTTGCTGCGCCTCCTAGCAACAAGCTTTCCCCATTATAGGCCTGTCCACATGTCCCGGACAACCCAGGCCGGTTACAGTACAGAGGTGAGGGAAAGGGAACTATGGGAACAACAGAGGGAATTTAAACAACAAACCACAATAACATACCTGTATATCAATAAAGCTTCCCTTAACATATACACAATATCCATCCCTTAATTGCAAGAGCCAGCCATTCCATTACTCATCTCTAACACTAAGAAATAGTAAAAATCTAAAAATCTCTTATATTTTTTATAAGATCTTACTTATGCCAAGAATAAGTAATTTTGCAATTTTTAGAATTGTAACATGATTATTCATTTTAACCCTGTAAAAATTATAAACAATTTTTGTCACAGAGTTTTAATTTTTATAAGTTATCCAATTTAGTACAGAAATTTCTATAAGAAAGAGCACATAGGTCTTAACTAAGTCATTTTTTTGCTTGTGTTATTTGTCATGTATCTTTCTATCTCAGTGATGGCTAGACAGAAGTCTTTGAGTCAACATTTCTTGCTAAGCAAGCCAGGTTTGTTTTTGGTCGTCAGCTGAAGGAGGTAGAATTCTTGTGGGTAAGACTTGGAGGGCAGTAATGAAAGGCAATATTACTTGCAGCTAAGCCCTCCCATTTCCCATGCTGCAGCATTTTGGGAGGGCAGTGGGATGGACTTGTGTTGCAGCAGTTCACAGAGAGCTGTTTTTTATGAGATGGACTCACATCAGAGAAGATCATGAAGAACTGTCTCCTTTGGAGGACCTGACAGTGTAGCAGGGAAAGGATTCCTCTCCCTGAGTAGTGGAACAAATAACGGGTGATGAACTGACCACAACTCCCACTCCATGTCTTTTTGCATTGCTGGGGTACGAAGGAGCACTGGGAAGGAGAGAGGGGTGAAGGGAAGGTATTTTTAGGGGTTTATTTTACTTCTCGTTATCCTGCTCTGATTTTGTTATTAATAGACTTTATTCATATCTCTAATTAGAGCCTTTTTTGCCCATCATGGTGTTTGAAGAGTGATCTCTCCCAGTCTTTATCTCAACCCACAGACCCTTTGTTAGATTTTCTCTCTGCTGTCCATGTGCCAAGGGGAGGGAGTGAATGGCTTTGGTAGGTGCCTGGCATTCAGCCAGCATCAACCCATGACAAGTATAAATGGTCCCAAAGTGTCCTTCCATTTGCCTTTTCTGATTTTGCCTGTCAGATGTATTTCCTATTTAAAAGCTATCATATGAAGTTCATCTGCCAAACGCTAAGCATGTTGTGTGAAATTCAGATGTCCCAGGACAATCCATTTATTTCTTGCAGTTGGACGATAGGGAGCTTTTTAGAAATATGTCCTCATTTTTGGTAAAGTGTTTTCCAAATCATTATGTAAATGACTTCTGACTCTAACTAGTAGGTGCCTTTACCATAAGTAACACTGACACTTTCATCCAGTTCTCTTTTTCAAGTAAGTCTTTGGGGACTGACCTTCTTTCCCTTCTTTCCAAGGGAAAGATAGCACAAATCAGAGTAAGGACTGTCTACATAGAAGGTACTGGCTGGTACCACTGAAAGCTGAAATCAAGACACAGCTATGTGTCCTATTATGATCTCTCCAGGAGGACTGATACTAGTTGTTCATCTTCATGGACTACGATCTTCATCTTGCCCCTGACATTTAAGGATCAATGGTGATCACTTTCCATGTTTTCAGCATCACAGTAAGATTGCATCTTTAATTTGGAATACTTAGTTTTTTAAGACTTTTCTTTAAGACTTTAAGACTTTTTTATGTGTTTCAGCATCACAGTAAGATTGCATCTTTAATTAGGAATACCTAGTTTTTTAAGACTTTTGTCTATTATATTGGATTAAAAATCTGGCTACATTCAGCAGTCAGTTGCACAGATTTTCTTTTCCATTTATGTAACTATTTTCCTGAAACCTTTTAAAATTATCTCTGAATTTTTCACCTGTTTGTAAAACTTGTTTACTTTGGGAAGAGAATGTTCCTGAGGTATTTTGGAGAATAAATACTCAGACAATGGTTTCATAAGCATTATTTTCTTTGGAAAATTGACTGAAAAGCAGGAATATAAAGGAAGTCAATTACAAGAATAGAAGTTGAGAAGGCAATTAATTAATTCAATAAGAAGAGTTTGGTATAAAAAACAGTAGGAAACTTTTTAAATTTAACTTCATTTCACAAATTTTGCTGTGAAGGAGAGTAGGGTTCGGGTCCAGGGGGAGGGTTTAAGGATGGGGACGGGTTCGGGGCTGAGGAGAAAGGTGTTACTGTACGTGGTATGTCACTTATGCTATGTGAAAAGCTTTTTTTCTGAAAGAAAGTGATACAGATGCCTTTAAGATTATTTAGTCAGTTTTGCTGTCCTCTTGAAGTTTCTATGTAATCAAGTATTCACCACCAAAATTCTTTGTCTTTTCTGGGTTTCATCAAGAGTTTACTGGTGCACTTTGAGTGAGAGCAGTGAAAGTTTCTTATGTGTTCAATCCTTAAGATAAGTCTGGTTTGGTCTGTTGTGTGCTTTGAAGGTTTGAGCGAGAGGCTGACTAGGAAGCTACTCCTGCATGTGGTGTATGGGCTAAGCACACAAGCCATTTAAACAAGAACTTGTCTTGCAATCTTGAAAATACCTAACACATTTTAGGTTGTGTGTACTCCAGTATATATGTCACTGTACATTTGGCCTGGTTACAGACAGGACGTGGGGAATTTTTGCAGTAGCGAAGTGGTTATTCTCTGCCACTCACATCATTGCCATGGGCAGGGAATCTTTTCCAGTTGAGGGTAGTGAGGAGGTGGTTCATGTATGGCAGATTGCTATGTGATGAGCTTTTTTGCATCTGAATCATTTCTTGTACACCCCGTTATTAATATTGTTGCTGTTATTGTTAGTTTCTTACTTCATTGCTGTTTCCAGTATATTGTTCTTACCTAAACCCATAATCTTTACCTTTTGTGCCTCCAATACTCCTTTCCGTCTCATGGCAGGGGGAGGGGTGACTGAGCGAATGATGCTTGGTTTAAAGTGGTTCAGTGGGAGTGCTAAATTAGGGGACACCATTCCTAAATCAGAACAACCTTATTTGGCTCCCAGCGTAGGGTCAAAGGGTTCAGATAACAGTACATCTGACCAGAGTGGGTTTGAAACAAATTTGGTCTAAGCATTTGTTTTATTAGGTACAGAACCACTGCTCACACTGTGATTTGTTTATTGAAGTGTGGTACCTTACCCTGTATATACTTCCATATGTGCACTGTGTGTCCACCGCACTAGAGGATCTCACAGTGCGCTTTCTCAGTGCAGAGAAAGGGAATCAGGATGGCTTTGTTGTTGTAGTGGGTGATACTAGTTCACAACATGATAACATCAAGGAAGTAATTTGGGATATGTGCTCAGTGTTCCTCTTCTAGCCTGGCCTTGGGTGCAACCTCAAGGGAATTCTTTAATTACCATACCCAACCTGTGAGGGGAACAGGGAAAGATGACTTTCCCCACCTTTTCACCCCCTTTTACTCCTTCACACATGTTACAACAGCTTTTGAGGATTCTGAATTCCTTTTGGATGTTAAGGAAAGCACTGTTAAGGATGCTGCTAAGTCTGCCACATCTCCTCAGTGTGATTTTCACCATGTTTAGAGTCAAGAAAGAGATTTTTAAGAAAGACATCTGCACCAAGGGTGCATAGTTATAAGTGGCATGAATTGTGTGAGAAAATGGGCCAGCATATGAAGGTCTGTTCTGCTCCAATGGTTTTGAAGTTCACTTCTGAACAACTGCAGGACCCTGATGAAGTGGCAGAATATTTGAAAAAAAAATGCTGTGGCAGTCCCAGAGAGGCAAGAACCATGCTGGGCTTTGGCTCCTATTTATTGGCTGCTGCTTGATACTAGACACCACAGGGGTAAGAGGAGAAAATCAGACCAACATCCACTGTGGCCACTCAGACTGAAGCTGGACTGCAGGAACAGCCCATGCTGATAGAACAGGAGGAAGAGGCAGGCCAGAGGTAATCACCGGTCCCTATCCCTGGATGAGCTGCAGAGTATGCGAGAAGATTTCAGCCGCCAGTCTGACCTGGCTGCTCCAATGCTGCAGTATCACAGCTCACGATATGAAACTAGATGGTAATGAGGCCAAGCAGCTGGCACCCCTGTCCCAGGATGTGGGCATTGACAAGGGGATTGGGAAGAGGACAGAAGCTCTCAGCCTTTGGAGATGACTCCTGTCAAGTGTGAGAGAAAGGTGCTCTCTCAAGGATGATCCAGTAGTGCACCCAGGCAGGTGTGACACCATGGAGGAAGGTACCCAGTACCTGAGAGAACTGGCTGTGCTGGAGGTAATCTCTAGGGTGTCTCCCTGTTCTTTTACAATTTTTTCTCTCCCCTGTCCTGGGAGACAGGGGCAAAGGGGAGTGATAGAGTGGCTTTGGTGGGTGCCTGGCGTCCAGTCAGTGTCAATCAATCACACTCCTGTAGAGACAGAGGACATTGCATAGCTGAATACCTTGCTTGGTCTTTCAGAGGACCCCTCTGCTGTGGGAGCGCTGAGGGTTGAAGAATAAGAGGCAATGGTCACTACCACATCAATGCTGTGTCAGCAGTATCACACCAGCCTGTCGCCTTGTTTCCCAGCCTTCAGCCTTGGAGTCAGAAATTTCATGTAAACAAAATGTTTATAGTATTTTTATCATGTTTTTGATTCCTTTCTGTGAAAGGACAATTGATGGACACTTTGTAAGACAGTGGAGCTGAAGAGGTTGAACCTCAGTCTTCCAATCTGGTCTCCTTTTTAGAAATCTATATAAGCTGTAGAAAAAATTAAACTTTCTTTTTTCCCGCTTCGACTCCGTGGTGATCACTGCGGCTCCCTCGGGACAGCATTGCGCTACACCAACCAGGACTCCATGACCCCCATCCATGAGGTAATGCATGAATCGCAGCGCCAAGGAGTGGTCAGCAAGACTCTCTCAGCCTTTAGACCCCTGTATGGCCAGTGTGTAAGTCCAGTGAGAGTGGAGACTGACAAAATTGTTGTGGTCTGAAGGAAGTCACACCACCACTGAGTGCTGCTGTGCTAGGACTTCAGTATGAGCTGGAGTTCTAACGCAGAAAAGTGCTGCCATCATTAATATTGCTAAATGTGTTTTTTTCCATTCCTTTAGTAGCACAGTGCCTGCAACAGTTTGCTTTCACCTGGAGGGTATCTAGTACACCTGCAGTCAACTGCCCCAGGCCTGGAAACACAGCCCCACTATTTGCCTTGGCCTTGCCCACTGGAATAGAGTGTAGATATCACTGAATGACAGAAACGGCCAGCGCTCTACATCTACGCTGACTTGTGGATGGCAGCAAATGCCCTGTGGGGACGGCTAAACCTATGGAAAAAGACCAACTGGCAGCACAGAAGTAAACTGCACTTCTGAATTGTGGCAGAATCTCACTGTCCAGGTAGAGGAGCTGTAACATACATCATGTAGATCCACACACACCCAAGAGTTGGGCTACTGGAAACATCACAACAAAAGACAAGTGGATTGGGCCTTTGAGATTAAAGCGTCTTGGGTGGATCTGGACTGGCAGCATAAGGATGAATTATTTCCAAGCTGTGGGCCCAGGACATGGTTATCAGGGAAGAGATGCAACATAAAGATGGGCTTGTGATAAGGGGTGCGCTTAATGATGCACACTATTTCCCAGGTTACTCATAAGTGATATGTGCACCGCATTTAAGCAAGCAGGTGGAAAAAGCCCCTGTAGTGTAGTGGACAATCATATGGGGTGATATGGCAGGTTAATTACATCACACTCCCGGAAACTCACCAGGGCAGGCCCTGGGTGCTGACAGTGGTGTAAGGAACCAGTGGATGGCTGGAGATGGACCTTGTGCCTCACACCACTGCCTGGAACACCATCTTGGGCCTTGGGAAGCAAGTCCTGTGACAACACAGCACCCCAGAAAGAATTGAGTTGTACAATGGGACTCATTTCAAAAATAACCTCATAGACCTCATGGCCAGAGAGCAGGGTATTGAGAGGTATCATATTCCCTGTCAAGCACCAGCTTCTGGGAAAATTAAATGATACACTGGTCTGTTAAAAACTGGATTGAAAGCAGTGGGTGGTTAGACCTTTATCCACTGAGTGTGCACTTAGTGAAGGCCAGGTGGTTAGTTAACACTAGAGTCAATTCAGTTAACCTGGCACTACCCAATCAAATCTCATATCAAAGAAGGGGATAAAGTTCCTGTGGTGCATATTAAGAATGTGTTAGGGAGGCAGTTTGCATTAATCCTGCTTTAAGCAAAGGCAAAGCTGTCAGTGGGACTGTTTTTGTTCGAGGATCTGGGTGCACTCATTGCATAAAGCAGTTGGATGGGGAAACATGATGTGTACACTTGATTTTAAGGTGAGAGCAGTCTGTAATGTTTTGTAATATAATATTAGTAGCTGAATGCCATAACTACCATGGACAATGAGTCTGGAGTGCTTCAGATACACCAGTCATGAGCTTGTGATGCAGCTTGCAACCACCTAAAACACACCAGCCCTTCTGCTCTGGAAGATATCCAGATCAGATAGAACTCACTGTCATGGACTCAATGAACTCAACAGACATCTTGGATTGATGCCATTGATGATGGAAATGGTACCTGTGCTTGTGTGTATGGACTATATGTGCATTGTTGGAAGGTGTAGAATTTGGGCATAAATTATATGGTGCATAATAAGGAGTGGATAATGTCCTGGTTCTTTCCAGAGTAGGGTTGTTTTTAGCAGCAGCCAGGATGAGTCATGGCTAGCACCGGGAGGCTATCCTCTACCACCTCACATCATTGCTGAGGGCAAGGGGATGGCATTTCTTCTAGTTGTGGGGAATGTGGTGGTCGTTTGCCCAGGGCAGGTTTCTGTGTGGTGGGCTTTTCCATGTATGAATCAATTGCCTTTCTTGTACAACTTTTGTGTATTTCATGTGACATTGTTCCTGTTACATTTCTGATCTCATTGCTGTTTGCAGTAAATTGTCCTTTTCTCAACCTGTAAGCTTTACCTTTTACAATTCTTCTCTCCTTCCTGCCTCAGGGAGTGGGGGAGAAAAAAGGGGGAGTGAGCAAATCAGTGCATGGTTTGGAGGGGTTTCAGTAGTGATTCCTAAATCACAACAACATGGTAAAAATTATTCCACTATAATTATTTTACTTATGAGGTATTTTTCTTAAGGAGAGGCAAACAAATGCTTAGTGGCAAACAGTGCTTTTGAAAGTGAAAAACATAGCTGAATAAGAATATGAGATAGCATTGTGCTGTAGAATCTGAGTGGTGCACTGTTCATTAGGCAGTATCACATCAAGCTTTACAAGCTAAGTAATGGCAGCAAAAAAAGGAAGCATTTCATTAAAAAAAAAGAGGAAAAATTAAAAACAAGGAGATTTCATGGCTAGTAAAATCTTTCACATGACCCTGTGTAGTACTGCACAGTATTTGGGAGAAGAACCTCAAATCCATTACCTTTATACTATGAAACGAACTTTTAAGAATGTGGCTATAAACTTGGGCAAATTTAAGAGGCATCTCTATGGTGAACTTCTGTATTTCATTTTTGTAAAATGGACATCTCTCTTGCTCTCAACTTTAACTTGAGTAGTATTGAAAGAAAGTAGAGTGTATGGGAATGAAAGGATTGAAACCTTTTAAAAGCTGTGGTCACAGACTTTTTTTTGTAATTCCTTTTAAACATAATAGTTTCATTGGAAAGCTATTTCCTGTTAAAATTCCAGCAACTCTGTGTCTGATCTACTGAAAAACAAGACCTTAAAGGTCTTGAAATTTCTGTCTTTTAAATACCATTGTCCTTAAAGTGTATTGTGTTAGGATGGAGGATTTTTCCAATAAACAAGAAAAGAAAAGGCTTTTAGAAGTAGCTCGGAGGTATTTGTAAGGTTTTTAGTTGAAAATAGTATACTTTTGGTTCTTTACCAGTGTGCTAAAAAATAAGTTCTTTCAGAATAGTCCTTATAAATCTGTGCAGTTTTAGACACTAATGATGAGCAAAATAGGAATGCTGTAGCAGATGCTTTTCAGAGCATAGTTCTATGAGGGATTTTGGAGGGATTTTATAAAGTATTGCCTCTTCTTTCTGAGTTTGTGAGTGCCACAAAATGAGAAAACTCTAATATTATATCTCTAAATAGCACTTCTTATTGCCACAATTAGAAAGACAATTCTTCAGAGGATACAGTGTTAGTCTTGTATATATATTATACTTGTTCTTCAGGAAAAAAACCAAATGATGTTCAGTCTTTCTGGGAAAAGTAATTATTGGTCTTAGACATTTTCACACACCTCTATGCAAAATTTACGCAATACCTATCACTCTTATAGCCTTTATTTATTGTGCAGTTTCTCAGCTAAGAAGATGATAGGAAAATATTGAGTAGGTATTTCTAATTAGGCTTCTAAGAATCTCTTTTCTGTGCTTTAATGATTACTTTAATCTACTTATTGGTAATTATTGTTTTAATTGAAAATTATTTTAAAACATCCATCATTCATAAAGGATAATAATTTGACAGTGAGATTGATGGATGCAGTCTTAATTGGTAACAATGCCAGAGCAGTTTTGTCTTGTGTTTGTATGTGGCATTGGCAGAAAAGTTGATTAGTAAATTATTTTTTTGTAAGGCCTTATTCCATATATAAGGACGACAGTATTGCACCAGATTTATCCTTTTTTTTTTTTTTTTAAACATCCAACTTATTAAATGTAACAGGAATGCAGGCACCAAAACCCAAAACAAAACAAAAAACCCCAAACAAAAGACACTAAAAAGGATGAGAAGAAGCATTTTGAATTTTGAAAACCAGAAAAGGAGAACAAAATAGTTGCACTTATATACAGACACTCTTATGTGTTGTCACACTTAGGGATTTAGTAACCATATAGACTACCAAGGAGGTAGGGAAAGTTACTGAATTTAGAGGTAGGGATCTTAGTGCTTGTGGGCTTCATGTGTAAGGTGACTTGTTTATAAAGGTTGAACCATGGATTATACACTATGGGATTCCAGCTGCGAGATAACCAGCTGAGAGCTGGAGATGATACAGGACTGTTTCTCTCAAGAGCTACTCAGAAAATGGCCATTTCTTCTTTAGTGAAGGTTATGAAATCACATTATCCTTTATTCCTTTCTTCTGACATAACTACTCAGGAGTTTCCTTGTAACTCCAGATGGCATGTTCCTCTTTTGAAGTCGCTGCCTTTGACCAATAGTGTTTGATTAAGTTTATGTAAATGAGAATTCTTTTCTTGTCTTTGAACATTTTTACCAGTCCCAAGTAGCAGCAAATCTTAAAAAGTAGTGCTGATTCTTTTCTATTCTCAGCATTTCTCTTCCTGTGGCTCAAAGAACTGGGAAGAGACAATAGGGAAAACTCACAGATTTTAGTTATAAATTCTGGTGTGTATGTATGCCTACAATACAGGCCTAAGCTACATAGTTTCAAAAAAGTACAGATATTTAAAATAGTAGCATATGCTGTTTGTCAGAAATGTGCATTTTCACAATCTTTTTGGTTATGATTTAAGGGCTGATATAGCTGTGTTAGATCACAGCACTGCATTCTGATATTACAGCTTTAGGTGGAAGGCATAGCTTTCTGTTTCATCCACAGTGAGGACTTTGTTTCTTTAGTTATATTTTATTCCTATTCTTATTTGGTGAGTATTACGGCAGAATTTGGAAGGAAAAGGTATTCAAAAGGATTACAAATGAGTATTTAATTATAGCTACTTAAAATCTCTCTTTAAAAAAATATAAAGGAAAATGTTTAAGTGTGTGATGGACAATAATTTATGATTATAAGATTAATGTTTAAGCATAATTTTATGACAACAGTGAGTGGAAAGTCTGCAGGGGGAATATTGCAAGATGATTTTAGTAAAACTTGTTTCAAAGTTATTTGTGGCATTCAAAATATTTAGTAAATAAAATCATCGTGAAGATGGGTGTTTCTGTTTGTTTCATTGGAGGGGGGTTTCATTGGGGGTATGCATTAAATGTCTCTTATTTTAAACTGAATACAGTGTGGTATTCTTTTTGTAAATGTCCTGTATGCTTCACAGTGTGCAAAATAGGTGAAAGGCAATTTGAAAAATTTAAATAGAGATTTTCAATACATATGAGCAGAAACAAAAATGGGTCATGTTCTTTTATAGAGAGGATTTTAAATTTTCCTTTTCTTTTACAAGTCTATTTTAAACTGTTAACAATTTAAAAGGATTTTTATGACTGAAAACTGGGTAAAAAACTTTTACCATGTCAGAGTAGAGCTCAAGAAATTAGTTTTTGAATGGCTTTCTTATGTATGTGCTATGTGGTTTTCAAAATAATTCTGAATATTCAGACTATTTAAATATACAGAACAGTAGGAATTTCACACGGAATAGTAGTATCTCAGGCCACTGCCGTCGTTCTTACTGCCTGCTGTGCAATTGCAGATGACATCTTCTGTGCTGTAAAGCGGCTGGAAACAGTTATGCAACTGCAGCTAGATAAAGGAAATCTTTGTTGAGGTCTCATTGAAGGCATAAGCTGAGTGATGAAAAATCTTGTCAATTCTCTCATCCCCTTTTTGTGTTGCAAGATGTTAGGGTAATAAAGAGATATCTCCTATAAGATAGGAAGCAGTAACAGAATAAAAAATTCAGTGATTTGGCTAATTCTCTGTACTTTCTGTGCTGCAATTTGACATATCTCTCAAATTGTGGGTACATTGAGATATGCATATTCAACAGATGTGCTCATAAAACGTTCTGTTGAAGGTTTATCTAAATGCTGTTTTTACAAACTGTATGTCTGAGAACAAAGGCTTATTATGGTAAATATAAATATTACAAATTGATCTTAGAAATCCCATGGTATTTCACATATATGTTTGTATTGGAAGGTTTTTACAATTACGTTTAATGTAATTGTTTAATTAGAATGAAGAAATACCCGATTTGAACTAAATATAATTTTTATAGATTTCTTCCATTTGAATGACACTGAAAAGAAAACACACACAAAAAGTGCTTTTCAATGGCAAGCACTATGAATTTTAAAAGCAAGAAGTATCTGTTGTATTAACTTGAGTGTTGTGTAGTATTTTTTTATAGTCCAAATGATTTTTTTGTAAAAATAATTTCATAACTTGTAAGAAGTGGGAAATTATTACAGTGAGGTTAAATTTTGTTGATACCATGGGTTAAAAAGAGACCTGAAAAATATTTCTTTTAAAGCTAAACTGTATATAGGTTACGTTTCTTGAGTACCTACTGAAAAGATTGACAGCTATGTTGTTTTAATGTTGATGAAATCCTCTAATATGTTTTGAAATGAGCTGGGCCTATTAAGAGAGGGACTTCGAGACTTGCACCGGAAGCAGGTCCTCTAACACCATTTGTCTTAAAATATACAATAGTTCATCATAATAGTTAATTGAAATCTGATGGAATGATACTTTTTATGCAGCTTAATAACAAGGGTTAAATTAATTTCCTTTACAAGAAAAAGTGGGTTATTAGTGTCTAAATACTTTGACAGAATTTGGAGTTTCAAAAAAGAGTTCTCTCCCATACTATTCCAAATAAGAATTTTAAGAAATTAATCTCTTTCTTAAAAAAAAAAAAAAAAAAAAAAAAAAAAAAAAGAGTGTTTTTTCATCAGAGGAGGGCTGCATCATACTGGTTCTTTCCAATCATTAATGATTGTCTGCTCTTTGGAGCAACAGGAGAGGAGGGGAAAATCCCAAATGACCGGGAAGGGCCCTTGCTAGCTGATGCCCATCCTGCTGCCCCCAGGGGAGACAAGGAGGGCAGGCAGCAAGTTGGTGGTAAAGTTCTGCTTAGAGTCCAGATCATCAGTTGGAGTCTTTTGGTGCACTGAAGGCCCTGGTTCTGATTATGCTAAATAAGAGTAAATTTTTTTTCTCAATTGTGCTAATTTATGTCTTGAGGTTGTGGTGGTTTTTTTTCCTTCTGAAACATTTTTGGGTTTAGATTTTCAGAAGAAGAAATTAGTATTAGCCATCTAAAACAGTATTTAAAAATTGAATAATCAAGTGTTGCTTCTCTTCCATAAACCAAGACTGAAAGGAATAATTGCTTTGTTTTGACAAGTGAACCAAAGAAGTATGACATAGAAGTCTTACAGGAATGCATGCATGAAAACTAGGCTGTCATGTTTACAAGGTGATTTTTTTTCATTTGATGAATTTTTCAAACAGTCACTAGACTGTAAACTATACTGATATTTTTTTTCCAAGAAACACAAGCTTCTTTTGGCTGTCCTTTAAGGAAAAGAGTTAAGATTAAATTTAAATGCACAATTTTGATTGTGCAACTCTTTTATGAAAACTCTAACTCATTCCAAACTGTTAGTATTTTTTCAGTGTATGTATATATATATTTTTTACAGTTCATTTTACACCAATCATTGATTGTTCTACAAGACAGCTGAATAAAAGATGGGTTTGAGTTATAGGTATTGAATGACGTTATGTGTAAACCCTTTATAAGAGAAAAGGGAGTGTGTGACTGAAGAAAGAGCTGTATTTTCAGTATTCCTTTTATCTCAGTTCTGTAAAGTACTGTCTATGTGGTTTCCATTTAACTTCTTCTTTTAATTAGTGTCTTTAATTGCAGTAACATCTGTTAAGTTTTATATTAAAAGGCTGACATTTCCTTAATGCTTTAAGAGATGTATTTGGTTTACATCCAGGCTTTTTCACCAGCAAGTGATTGAGTTTCAGCTACAACCCAAAATGTTGCAAGTCTTTGAATGATTTGGAATAATAAAATTATTTTATTCTGTAGCTTCTGAGGATTTAAGAAAACACTTTATCCATGAAATATTTCATATTAGTGTTAATTGAGAGGTACAAGATATTATGCTTTAGAGAACTTCTGTTTTTTTTTTTTTTTTCTAGCATTGCTTTGGAAGAGCAAAGCCTGAAATATGCATTTTTGCTACTTTTCAGTCTACACTTATGACCAAAACCAATCGTCTTGACCTTGCATCTTAAATCTCTGATGTTCTTTTTAAACATGTTTTTGTAGACAGTTCACTTAGAAAAATTTAATCTATTTCTCTAATAGTGCCTCTAGATAACAACCAGTACTGTAGTTGCTTTGTAAAAGAATATTTTTTGCAGGAAAAATAATGTATTTATTACATTTTGTTGCCCAAACTGTGTGCATCTGAACATTATGTTTGTTCCTCATATTGTTGCTGCAATATAGATAGTATTAAATATGACATATTAAATAGTAGACATGAAATATACTGGTTATTAAGAAGGTTCCTGTTTTTATGTACTATTTTTCTTTAATTTTGGTAGTAAGTCATCACTGATGGTAAAATCAATTTCATTTTTTCTCAAAAAGAGGATGCAGAAAAAAATAGAAAACAGGAAAAAAACCCTCCAAATGCTTTGCTTCTGATATAGACACAAAGGTAGTATATTAGTTTGAATAGGCTGGTGGATTTGACCTGTGTTTAGCAAAACGAGTACAGACTAACATGAAGCTTGGTTTAGTCTGGATTTTTATGTTTGCATGTATTTGCAATGATGTACTGACTTTCCAGAAAGCAGTTACTCCTTGGACAAAAATTATAAGTTTACCGTGTAATATGTTTATTTTTAGTTTCCATTTATAGGAGTGAGAATTTTCTTTCTAAGTCTTAAAAGAAAAAAAAGCTACTGCTGTGATTAAGGTAAAAGAACCGTTAAACTATAGAAATGCAAGATACTTAGAAACTTACCTCAACATTTGTTTTCCTGATTTCCCTCTGTAGCAGATTATTCAGAAGCATAATAACCTAATATTTATATTATTATATAATCTATTATCTCCAAAGAACAAGGTGTTGTATACTTTGGTACTTTTAATCTGCATCTTTCCATTATTTGATCATTTCGCTGTATTTGTTTTACAGATTCTAAAAATGGAATGGGGAGGAGAGTATTCTTTTGATTCTTCCAATTTAGACTGTTTATTAAATGTCCTCCCTGGAGAGTTGGAATTTCAACAAATCCTTAGTGATCTTGATGAAAAAATAAAGAAGAACTCTTCCAGGTAAAGAGATTTTTTGTGTCTAAAACATGAATGAAAGTCATTGAATTTGGGAAGAAATGTGGCTTAACTTATCTTTATTTTTTAGTAGTAGGTTAAAATTCTGAGAAATATTTCAGCAGTATTTTATTTTAATCACTCGAGCATTTAACAAATTTTAATGCCATATAATTATTGTGCTATAGTCTTTCTTTCTATGCTATTTTTAAGTTTTATCATGTTAATCTTAGGTTCTGTTGCAGTAGCTGTGATAATGAAGGAAGAAAATGTGAATTCCCATATTCTACTACTATGAGATAGAATTTCCTACTAATGAGATAAATTTTTATTGACTAAAAGAACTACAGAATTTTATAAAAAAGCAAAATTTAAACTCACTATGTTCTCTAAGCGTTTCTAATGGAAGTAGAAAAATAATACTTTTTTCGTATATGATCCATTGTTTTACTATTTCAGTTAAAACTCTTGTGCTGCAATTGCACATTTTCTTACTACAATTTATACTATATTTCTTTGTCCACTTCCTTGTAGCTTACTGATTTCCAAAAATCAGTGTTATAGAAACACTGTGGAGTAGTGTTTATTGTAGTACTACTTTTTAGTGGAGTACTAAAAAAGTTCATTGTTGATGTAGATTTTTTGCGTGAATACAAAACAATGGTTATATGCCTTATTTGTAGCTTAACTCTTTAGTACCTTTGTAATACTTTCATTGGTGAAAGATGCTCTTAAGCAAATAAAGTTTTTGTCCTTTTAAAAAGAGTATGTGTACAGCTGGAGGTATAACAAATATTAATTTTTGAAAATGCTTACCTTTGGATAACAGTGGATCTTACAGAGAGTTGTATGATTTCAATGAACATCCTTCATGACATCTCTTTTAAGATTGTATCATTTTAATGTGGCCCACATTGATCAGAGGTCTTTGCTCCCAAACAGCCTCTGGAAGGACGGAAATAAACCATCCCATATCTTGCTGAAAACTGACATAGATAATTTCTCAGTTATTGTCACCTAGATTATGGTGGGCTAAGAGTTTTTTTGGGGGCGTTATTTCTATTACTTCTACCTCACATTTTCATTTAAAAACTTAGTGTTTACTAAAGTACTTGCAATGTTAAAAATCCCATGCTAGCAATGTTAGTGAAGATCTGGTAAATATGCTGTTATGGACCACTGCATAGTACAATTTCATATTACAGTTTTCCAGCTGTTGACATGAGTGAAATGTAGATAGTTACTTAGAGATTAGTTGGTGTCATAATATAGTTAATTACACAGGTAATTAAGTTTTGAGTGTCTATGGTCTTGTATATCTGGAAAAAACCAGCATCAGCGTTTTTAGCATAACTGTTGTCATCTCTTCAGCTACCAAATAAAAGTGATTTTGCTGTCATTGTCCAGAGATATCCTGAGAGTTAGGAAGATTATTCTCAAAATGAACCTTTAGAATGAATGCTTCACTATTATTTTTTGTTTTAATGTGTGAAAAATATATACTGCATGTTGAGAAAATATCTGACTATAGGAAGGGAAGCCAGCTGTTCATTCTTTCAAGTGGTACTTTATAGCCACTTAACATTATATGTTACATTAACATCATGACGGTGGAAGTGTTTGTATGTCTTGAAGGAGGCTGATTGTCACTGTCTTACCTATCTAGTCTTACAAATTAGAAGAGCAAGGTGTTGTTCTTAAACCCTCAGTTTAAGTTTTGTAAAATCCAAATTATATTTTATTCAAGGAGAGCAGGAAACTGGATTAGCATGTGATACACAGTGATGCAGCTTAAGAAAAGTTTTGTATTTCTGTTGAATTAACACATAAGCTAGCTTTAACCTTATTTTCACAAGAAAAAAACAGGAAGTAGCTCTGTAGCTACCAGGTGCCATTTTGCTCCTGTAGTATGTCAGTTTCAGAAATTGAGAGAGTTTAAAATAAGATAGACAGCAGCTGATGTGATTTTAAGTTAAAAAGAATCCTTTTATTGCTAATGTATTAGAGGTAGCATAGAATGAAATAATTTTCAAGTTACCATTGATCTTTGTAAGTGGTATAATAGGAGCAGCTCTATGTGATACAGTGATACAATTGAGATACAATCCATTTATCAAAAGATAGATTTATGCTTTTATTAGACCACAGAGAATGAACATAATAGTATACATCATATATATATATTTTTTAATTGTGTAAAAAATTATGAGGCAAGAGTGTATAAATCATTTGATTGCTCATTTATTGCCGTCTAACTGAATAGGTTTTATAAAATTGTGTGACATGACAAATCAGATGTGGTTTTCAGCTGTTGAATTACCTTCAGTATTTTTGTACTGCACCAATTCTGTTTGGCGCTATAACAACAAAAAAGGCCATCTGTGTGCAATTGTTTTATATGCAAGTTTTAATATAGTAAGTGGTTCATTCATTCACTGTTATGTAACAGAACTCTTACTACACTTGAATGTCAAGTTTATTTTTACAGAAGTTTATAGAAGCAGGTGAATATGAACCCTCAAAACTCTCATCATTGCTGGCCAGTTTTGGGTACAAGGGTAGTGTCAAGGTTATTCTCAAGTGTGAAATTCTATTCATTGGGTCAGCCTTTTGTCTTCATTCTTTTCTTTCACATTTACTTTGACTTTTACTGCTTATCAAAACTGAGTATTGGGATTATTTTTCCTAACTGGTGGTTTAGAGAATTACTAACATTTCTTTGTGAGCAATCCATAGAATTAAACTTGCAGCTTATATTTTATACTTCTAAGCAGGAAATAAAGTACAGGGCTTGAAACCAAACCTATAGTTCATAACTTGAAGAGACTGGTAAGCATGAGGTCTCTTCAGCAATTGATTTTTATTTGCGTATTGTTTTTTCTTCAGTGTGTGCTGCCTTTTAGTTCCAATAAAGCAACAAGATTTTATGTGACTGTAGGACAGTAGGAGATATTCTAGGTCTTCATCAACAGAACAATTGCTTAGGATTCAACACAATTATTTAATAATAATTGTCTCTCCACAGTACCCTGGAGACTATAAATTCGTGAGGCTTTTCACAAATGGCTAATTTGACTTAAATCGGATAAATTTTGTGTTTGTTTAACAGAACCCGTTTCGTTTTTTAGTGGGAGGGGAGCCACAGAGGTGGTTTCTGTGAGAAGCTACTAGAAGCTTCCACAATGTCTGAAAGGGCCAATCTCTGCTGGCTCTGATGCTGCTGGCCCAACTAGAGAAGATGGTAATGCCTCTGTGGTGAAACATTTAAGAAGAAAATCCAGACAGGAGCAGTTTTTTCTCATGGGTGGCAAGACGCCACTGCTGGGACAATTTCAGCACAGCCATGTGGCCGCCACCATCTCAGCACAGCCCGCGGTGACCCTTGCCTGCCTGGCCGCCCCAGCGAGCCGTGCTGCAGGTGGAAGGGCAGGGGCAGCAGCTTCTCCTCCCCGGTGCCCCCATGAAGAGAGGCGTTGAACGGTGCCAGCGCCGTGGCGGCCGCACTGCCTGCACGATGGCAGCTGGGCTGTGTGGCCAGCAACGGAAACATGGCAAGCAATTCCCCCACA
Organism: Cettia cetti; assembly: GCA_013401135.1. Classification (NCBI taxonomy): domain Eukaryota; kingdom Metazoa; phylum Chordata; class Aves; order Passeriformes; family Sylviidae; genus Cettia; species Cettia cetti. The sequence goes on along the minus strand of VZUI01045270.1, from coordinate 161,176 downwards.
CAGAGCTTAGGCAGTATCAGCTTCTCAGTGTTGTGAGATCCTGCAGAAGTCTTTAAACTGGTGGAATTTGTTCACAGTGGTACTTAAGAACAGCAGGCTTTTTTCGTAGTCAGAGAAAGAGGAGGAATTGAGAACATGTGAAGAAAGACAACATGGCGGCACTGAGGTCAGTGAAAAGAAAGAGGGGGAGGAGGTGCTCCAAGCATTGGGAGTTGAGATTTCTCCGTAAGCTGTGGGAGGGCAAGAAAGATATCTCCCTGTAATCCATGAAGTTAATGGGGGGATGCAGAGATCCAGTTGCAGCCTGTGGGAAAAGTGTTCATGCCGGAGCGGGTGGATGCTAAAAACAGCTATAATCCCATAGGAGACCTGAACAGAGAGAGAGGGCCCTTGTTTCCAGAGACAGAGAAATAAGGCCCCTTGTTTCCAAACTAGAGCAGCTTATCCTTAAAGGACAACACCTCATGAACTAGTGACTCACACCATGGCACTTTTGGGAAAACTTTTTTGTCCATGGGTCACTCATGTTATAGGAGGTTGGGTGAGAGTTCTACTTGTGAAATTGGAACCACACTGGAGAAGTTCATGAAGAACTGTCTCCCGTGGGAAGGACCCCATGGCATAGCAGAAGAGAGTCTCCTCTCCCTAAGCGAACTGAAGAAAAATTTTTAGTGGCAAACTAACCAAATCCCACCACATCCTGTCTCCCTGCACTGTCGGTGGGAAGGAGAGACGCTGGGGGAGAAAAGGTGTTTTAAAGGTTTATTTTACTTCTCATTATCCTCTTCTGACTCTGTTAATCATAAGTTTACTTTATGCCTTTAGGTTTGAGCCTGTTTTGCCCTTAGAGTGTCTTCTCTCAGTCCTTATCTCAACTCATGAGCCCTTTGTTCTGGTCTTTGTGGGTGCCCAGCATGTTAACCAGTGTCAAACCACAACGAACTTCAACCTGACCTAATTAACAGTAATTTAGTCATAAGGATTTTGAAGGTCTATTTTGAAGGGCTGCAATGAGGTCAATGCTATTAAGTGCTTATAGCATTGCATCTTTTCCCATCACTGTTTGATATAGATTATGATAATTATTTGAGAACTAACAAGATTTTTACCTTGTGAATTGTAGATCTGGAAGTGTGTCAGTAAGGATGTTAGTATGACATGGTCTAGCTGTTGATCATAACTTTGCTGATTTGCCAAGAAATGCTTACTAATATCAAAACTTTACAATGAAGGGATGCAGGAGTTTCAAACAGGGTATTAAGTCAAGCTATCTCATTCCATTTTCCTGTATCAGAACTGGTGTGTGCAAGGGCTTATGTGTTTTAAAACTGAGATGTGCTGCAGGAGTCATTTTTTTGTTTTATTTTGAAGAAAATCTTGGCTTGTTCTGCTCTGGAATTTTCAGGAAGCAGCTATGTCTCATATTCCTGTTAATCAAGTGATTTATCAAAATCTTGGAACCTCCAACCAAAATTCCAAGAGTTATTGAATATTTGTGAGAATTTCAAAAGAAGGGCTAATTGTAGAGGAAAAGAGTATTATGATTTTCAGTTTTACTTGGACCTAATATTTATCACAGCTTTCAAAAACAATTTGACTCTTGGGTGAATGTAACTGACTTGTTGTACAAATGTATTACTTTAGTGTTTACCTGAGAATTTGATGCCTGTAAAGATACTAGAGCAACATTATTAAAATCTGTGTCAGAATAGTAATTGTATGATCACTTTACTGGACCAATTGCTAGGAATAGGTAAATAAACTGAGAAAGAAATGTAATTCTTTTCCAATGGAGACTGTGTTGTCTTTGCACATAATCACTGAGTCTGAGTTAGTTGTTCCATATCAACTTGCTAGCTGGGCAACACAATTGCTCAGAAATTGGCTGTTTTATTGACAGACGATTTCTTTACTCAAATATTTAGCAATTATCACTGTGTCAGTACCTTAGGTGGTTAATTAGCTGTCATCTACAGAAGCTGTAATCAGATCTTTGACTGCCCTGCAAAGTATCCCATTTGATTTCATATGAGTATATATGAGATGATGGGGTTTGAACCCTTATTTGTCACTGTCATATTTTTGTCAATGGAGTTGAAAAATTCATGTTCTACTGCCTGTCTTCTGAAATAACTTACCAAAACAAAGCTTACATCTTGTGACTGAATATATCGCGCCTTTAAAACAAGAGTGGAAATTAAAAGTGGGTGGGCAGTGGTTTGGTTAGAACTGACAATTCTTATATGGTTAAGCTGCTGAGTTAACTTTGTCTTGCTAAAGTGTAGCAAAGTCATCACCACACTATTTCTTCTGGTTTCAATGACACAGTTATTTTCCAGTTAGAATGGATATGTTTTGTAAGTAGCTAAAATAGAGCTATGCAATACTTTTCAAAGTCCTTTAAACCAGGTGCTGTGTCTTCAGTTTACATTTTAGGGTGCAAGATCAAGAGAAAGTTTAACAATGAAAACATCTATGTGAATTATACTGCTAAAAGTGTTTCTCCAAATTTTTTACTATTCACAGTATGTCATCTGATACACAGATTTCCAAATGATATGACTTTTTTCTGTACAAATGCCCTAGACCTCTAGGTGTCAAGCTTTTTAATGAGTAATGGCAGTAATTTTATAACACTGCTTACATCTTCAACAGCAGTGAAAACAATGATCTCATTTATTTTGAAACAGTCTGTTCTGAATAAAAGACGTGTAAACTGATTCTAAAGCTGTGTTTCCATGAATGTGAGGATCTTAAGAATAAGGAAAATGAGGTTAGAAGATAATTCCACTTTATAGCTTAGCAGTTTAATTTAACCAATATCATTGTCATTTTATGGCTGCTCCCTATGCTAGATGAAATAAATTGAAATGTGCTTGTTAGAAATTGAAAGGAGTTAGGAGATCATACTTCAGCTTAGTCATAGTAATCTTAGGCAATGGAAAATGATATATGGAGATGGTGACCCTTATTCTGATATCGTACTTTTCAAAATAATGTTGTGTGATGTATGATAGAATGATAAACTATCAGTTCCATTACAATACTTTTTAAACTGTTTGCCCATTGATGAAGCCGCTTGAAAGCATTTGCTCCAGATGATTACATTATTTGTAAAAACTATTATTAACTTAATAAATAAGAACTTAAAAAGATTATTACCTTGAGACTGTCTCTCTGTAGTGTGGGTACTTACCAAATGTTTCTCTAGAAAAGCACTCCAATGTGGATAATATAACACAACTTTGCTTTGGTTTGTTAAAGAGCTGCAAACACTGTAACCTGTAAGAAGGAGAAGGTATTTCAGTCAAATCATTTTCACTTGCATAATGGTATGCTAGCAGTACTAGCCACAAAAAAAAAAAAAAAAAGTGCCCACAAAGGCTTATATTGGGACTTGTGTGGGACTAAAGATTTGTTTCTTGAAAAAATCAGACAATGTAAACAAACAAACAAACAAACAAACAAAAAAAACCCCAATGATAACTATCAGGTTTCTTTGCTACAGAGAAAAAGAGAAAAGTGTTGTTGGTTTTTTTTGTTTTTTTTCTTTGAGATTTTACATTCCACTCCCTCCTTAGTAGCTTGGTGACTGGTTCTTGGTTTTGGTTTTTTTTTTTCTGTTTGTGTCTGAATAGTTCCACAGGTTCCAAAAAAAGGTTGAGTAATCTGTGGACTAAAAATTTATTGAGGGCTGTTAAATTTGTACATCCATAGTATGTATATAATGTCAGTTGACATAATATGGATTAATGCCTCAGTATGTTGGAAAAAGGAGCTAATTTGCTGCTCTTAGCTTAAAAAAATGCATTTGAAAAAATATTATTGGAAAAAAAGGAATTTGGCACTTTATATGGCTTTTTTAAAAAAGTATGTTTAAGAATAAAATGTATTAAAAACATTAAGCATGTTTTTCTCATCAAAATTGTATTTTTGTTTGCAGTTTATGGAATTTTTGCAAATTTCTAAACCAGGAAATCAAAGTCTCATTCCACCTACTGATGTGATATTATAAAGTTTTTGATACCAGCGTAGGTTGTGAGAATAATTTTAATCATATTTAGCAGACGTCTTTTACTTAAAATGCTTGCCTTCTAAACTCAGATAATACACATTCTTTTTTTTTTTCCTTAAGGTAACCAAATTCCTAAATATTTAATTCATGTATTTCATGTAAGGGAGTAAGTATCTATAATTAACCGTATTCTTGTATTGCTGAGTGATGACAAAATTCTTAGTAAGATGCAGCAGTGGTTGCAAGACCCTGTTTACCTACAGTATTCTGTATGCTGTAAGTAAACAGGATGAAAATATGTTTATTCAATCAAAACCAGCTTTAGTCCTAATTAAATGTTTATTTGGGGAGGATAAAAGGATTAAATAAAATGAACATAGTTATAATGATTTATACTTGTGGGGGAGGCAAGGAGAAGGGGAATGGCACTGAAATCTATCCATTTAATCCCCTTATCAGTATTGGGACCAATTACCAAAATGTGTGATCTTGAGAAGGCTGTAGCTTCTTCATAGCTTGTAGTTTATTAGCTTGCTCACAGATTCATATGTTAAAGATAAGTGTAAAAATCACTCATAATATTAGTTGATTGGCACAGATTTAACAGCAGTAGTCTCTTTTATATTGCACAATGTTATAATCTGTTTGGGTATGTTTGTGATACATCAGCACACCACAATAAAAGCCTTTGAAAGTGTCCCGGGAACCAAGATGTATGACGAAGGCATTTACTTCCATAGACCTGAGAACAGGTTTCACAAGCTAGAAAGATACTTGCCAATCTTTTGTCAAGTTTAGAATTGGAATTCATGGCCGGGCTATTAAACCTAGTTTTGCCTAGATCTAAATTCTATTTTTCTAACTGAAACTGTATAAAATATTTAGCATTGCTTTTGAAAAAAAATGTAGAAATGAGATACCAAAATGGTGGGTTTGTAGGAAAATAAATAGAGTTAGATTGTTTTGGATTGTTTTGTTTTGTTTTACCTAAATGTCCAAATAGAAATAACACAATAATAATAGTAAATACAAATAGAAATAACACAATTCTGGATGTTCAATTGTTTTTGTGATCTTGCAACAGAAATCACTGTAATAACCTAACAGACACATCTGGTTTCATAAAAAGAGTTATGATTCTAGATGAATGTTAAGGAGTGGATCAGCTCCTTGAAAACAAAGCCTGTTTTCTTTCAAATATTCTAATGACAAAACAAGAAAGAAAAGATCTCCTTTCTCAGCACAACGGGCGCAAAAATTCTTTTGAACATTTTCTTTGATGCCAATGGGCCTTTAAGAAGTTATTAATATATGTTACATTTTATAAAACAACTGCTGATTGCTAAAGGAGCAAAATGACACATTCACCTTTGAATATAGTAATTGATTCAGTTTATAGTCTCTGCTGTAGCTAATTAAGCAGCAAGGACTAGATATTAGGTTGGAATGTCTTATTCATTAACTACTTTATTAAAAAGTATTAGATTGTTTGAAATTGAATCCATACATAGTCTTACTGAGGATGTTACCGTCTGGCCTGAAGGGAAGTTTTTTTAGCTCTAGCTCAACAGTATTTAATTGTTAATTCTGCAAATTCAGATCTTATTTTGTGAAAGTAGCTTAATCTATGAATAAGAAGGACTAGTGTTACTTTAATTTTAAGTAGTTTTTCTTTTAAAAATATGGAGCATATAAAATACTTTTATTTCCAAATAATGAAGAAAAATCCTGTGATTTTTCTTTTTTTTTCTTTTTTTTTAGCATAGAAAAGTGTCTTAAGGACCTGCAATCAGACATAAATGAAATATGTACTGATGAAGCTCTACAAAGCACAACTGACTGCATTCAGTGGCTAAATAACTGCAGTTTTAGTTCTCTCAGACCTTCTTCTACAGACCATGGAGAGCTGCTGGAGTTCCTTAAGACCCTGGTAAAAATTGTTTATTAAAGACTCTAATGTTGGAAGGTTGGTTGTACGATTGGGGGCGGGAGAGTGGGTGGGTTCAATCAGTTTTCTCATTTCACTCTACTGTTGTGAGGGTAGTTTATAAATTCATGTCTCCAGCAGGGTGTTATGTTTCCTTTTGATCATGCCTTAAATAGATAAACTTGGAACAAAATATTTTCACAGATGCTACCATATGTTCACCACTGCTTGGATTGTTCTATAAAACACATCGGTAAAAAAAATTGGAAGTTACTATCTACACTAGGCTGTTAGTGTTGCTGCGTGTTCTTCACTTGTATCAGTGTGAATTTAACTCATCTATTATATATTGTTATCCTTATGCATTATTTAAGCATAAACTTCCTAGCTGCTATGTGGCCAGAAGGGTAATGGTGGTAGATGCCCTGTTCCTGGAAATGTTCAAAGCCAAGTTGTACTGGGCTCTGAGCAGCCTTACCTGATTGAAGATGTCCCTGCTCATTGTAGGAGGATTATACTAAGTGAACTTTAAAAAATCATCTCTTCCAATCCAAATGATTTTATGATTCTACACTTTCCAATAAGAAACATAGGAGCTACATTCTTTATTCTATCAAACAACTAGTTGCAACCAGAAATCAAATTTCACTTCAGTGAAAAGTACCATCATTTTAGAGAGTATTTTTATCCAAAAATTTTTATAAAGTTTTCATTTGAATATGTGTGTGGAAAGGGAATTGAACTGGCAAGATAAGTGAAGGTTGATCCCTCAGTAAATGATGGTCTTCAAATTTATATATAAACTATATATGTGTGCATTTGATATGATACATGTGTGAGGTCAAAACAAGTAAACAGTATGCAGTGATTATTCTTTGTCACTTCCGTGTCATGGTTTAGTTGTAGACCATGAACAACTTCAGGCTGAGATTAGCCGTAAGGGAAGAGGAAAACTGTAGAGAAGTGGAGTGTTGGAGTGTTTTCTCTGTCTAGAGCACAAGCTTCATAAAATCAGCTCTTGTGGTTTTTTTAACTGTTAGAACTCTTGTTGCTCTTTCAGTCACCATCGATTACACTGGATACTGACCTGTGTCAAATGAGGAAGTAACTTTTAAAGACACCAGGTCTTTAATGTTCATGTGGTGAAGAGTGATTTTGTTCTCTTCTGACAAATATGATCAGTATGAATGTTGCTGTTAATAATCATTCCACTCAAGGGTGTCAGAGACTGCTACATGTCATACTTGATCTAGATGAAGTTAGAGAATCCCAGAAAAAGCTGACTGTGAAGTTCTTGCTTTCAGTAGTCTTTTGTTATTCCTCTTAGTCCACTTAGATCCTTACTGAATTCCCTCAGAAGGTGGCATGGCACTGATGACTTATTTGTGTCCGTTCCCTGCTTACTTCCTTCTCCAAGGTCTATTCAAGCCATATGCCTGAACACCAGATGGCGGCATTTGGTTGGAAAACACTAAAATGTCTCCATCTTACACAAAATGTGCTTTCTAGTTCTCCAGCTTCCCAGGAGCTTACTAACTGTATGACAGTCTTGCTGTGAGCTGTAGTATCCAGTTAAGCCTCGAGAACAGCCCTGTGGCAGGCTGCTAAACAGACAGCAAAGTGAGAAGCCTGAAAGTCTCAATTCTGCACAGTTTATCATGAAAACATTTTTGGAGCTCAGCAATTTTCACATCACTATTTCCAGGCTTATGGCTTCTTAGATAATCCAGCTTGTTGTGTAGATGGGATTTCAGATGAAAAGTGTATTTGTACTGTCTGTCTGTATCTCTAGTACTGACCGTACATACTGCAGTCTGTCTCTAAGCAGTAACATTCACAGTAGATAATCTTCAGTTCCGTAAAGAGGTCTACAGTAAGCTATTTTCAGTAATATTCAGCATTAATGAGGTTATTATGATCTGACCTTTCTTAAATTTATATCTCTATCCATTGAACTAATTCTTATTTCATGCTTTAAAGTAAATATATATAATTCATATTCAGTAACAGGAACCTTCTTTCTACTTCAGGACAATATCCCTGTTCATTGTTATCCTTTAATATGTGTATTTATTTTGTAAGGAATTTTGTTTATCTTTTAAGCTTCTGAGACAATTGAAAAACAGTGCAAAGTTCTTTTGAGGCTTTGCCTGGGGTGCTTTATTTATGTTTATAGTTATTATCGTGCATTTGTAAATTCTTATGAAAATATCAAGAATTTCTTAATGAAGCCTGAAAATGTTAATTATGTGAAATTTTGTCATTCTATGTACTGTCTTGTAACTCAATATTTAAAAACTTTAAAAACACATTGTCATTAAATTCTGTTCGTGCTAAAATAATGGCAGATTCTTTTTTTTAACCAAGCCTTCATCTTAATAGTTTATTGATGGGGTAGGTAGTTGTCCATAGTAGGCAGTAGCCCAGTTGGTAAACTGCAACTGGTTCTCTGTATGTTACTGTTGTCACTAACTTTTTATGCTCAAAAGGAAACTTTTTATCCTTCTCCAAAACCTTTGGACACTAATTTGGATCTTTTTCTCTTGAATAGTGTTGGCATCACCTTTTGCAGTATTTTTATAGGTTAATTTTTATATTAAAAAGCCTTTATCAATATAGGCAATGTGTGAAGACACTTGATGATGCTTTTTAGAACTTCAAAGTTCACTTCAGGTTCTCTTTCTGAGAATCGCTATGTCTAAAATGGCATCTGCAAGCTCCTGTATTTAATGCTGTAGTTTAAATTGCAAAGGGCTTGAAACAATCCTTAGATATATAAAAGTAAAGCAGTAGGGACTCGATTAGAAGATCATTTGGATTCACCATTGAAGGCATCAGGTGCATGCATCATTTTGACAACTTCTTTTGCTTTGTACATTTCAGAATGTAGTATTTGTGCATGATTCATAAAACCCCCTGACATTTAAAGTCCATAAGTCCACTTGTCAAGAGAAAACCTTTCAACACAGTAGTTAGTAATCAGGGTTTCAGTTTACACTTTGAAACATATTTTTCTTTGGGGCCACTAAATTTCAGAATAGTTCAGCAGATAATAAAAGAAAATGGGATCAGTATTATGTATATGCATTTTGATATAAAGATTTGAACCAGTTGCAGATATTTCTATTACATACACATGCATTTATAGGATTATATCCAACTGATAATTTCCTTTATTTTTCTGTCTTCCACATCTTTCCTGCTTGTAAGACCAATTAGTAAGAATTATTTTGAAATAAAGATCTAAAATGGAAGAAAAATACAATTTTTAAGACTTTCTTTATAAGAGGCAATCATGCTCCCAGTCTGTTATTCAGAATTAGGTACTGTAGTGAGAATGAGGTTTTTTTAAATTTTTGTCAAGATACTCTGGTCAGAGTAGAGGACAACAGAAAGGTAAACACTCTACGGTAGGTAACAGGTTAGAAACATCCAGAAAAAAGGAGTTTTGAATTTAAAATTTTTTGTGACTCTAAAGCTTAATTATATATTGATAAAAGTTTGTTACAGAAGAAAAATTTAATATTTGGCATTCAGAAGTGGTAATTTGCAATACCAGACTCAAACTTGAATAATTTACCTCTCTTTCAAAAAGGGAATAGAAATAAAACTAGTAATTTCTTCAAATACTATAAGTTAAATAAATCAGCAATGCTGAAGATGGAAGGTAGCAATGGTTTCTTTACCAGCCTTACTTTATAGCATGGAGTATAACTTGGAGACTGTTCTAGTTTCAAATGTCTCGTATGGGGCTATGTTTTGGATTTGTGCTGAGCTTGGAGTTGATAATATAGATATTTTCCTATTATTGCTGAGCAGTGCTTACACAGAGTCTTTCTGCTGTTCATACAGCCACACTGGTGAGGAAGCTGGGGGTGCAGGGGAAGGTGGGAGGAGACACAGTCAGGACAGGTGACCCAAACTGACCAAAGGGGTATTCCAGACCATGTGGCATCAGTCTCAGTATATAAAGTGTGGACAAGACAGAAAACGAGTATGTCTGGAGTGAGGACCTTTGTTTTCCCAAGTAACAGTAATGTGTGATGGGACCTGTTCTCCTGGAGATGGCTGAACATCTGCCTGCCACTGGAAGAAGGGATTAACTCTCTCTCTCTCAACCCATAAGTTTTATGCTTTTTACCTTTCCAATTCTCTCCCCAGTTCCACTGGTGCAGGACTGAGCAAGTCACTGCCTGGGGTTTGGTTGCTGGCTGGGGTGAAACTGTGGCAGAGACCCAGATAAAGGACATGACTGGAATGAAACCCCCTGAGGTGGTTTGCCATAATGCTTTTCCCTGTTGGAGAGAAGCAATGGGAGATGAAGAAGCAAGTGAGAGGGCTTAAGGCTTTCCTATTAAAACTAAGATAATCAAGAATACCACCAATTCCACTCAGTTTTCTTGTGATGGTAGTATTGAGCTGTGACAAGAGGAGCTGCCATTTGCATGACCTCTTGAAGCTGAAGTAGCTCTAAGGTCAGAGAGATCGTAGCCCTGGGCTGAGAAAGAGCTCTTCAGACTTGAATGAAGCAGAAATGGCAGCCATGTGGTTTCACTTGCTTTGTTGACTGACTGCCTTCTCCAACCCATACAGCATAGATGTATATGGAGGTCACTAATATATCAGTCTGCATCTTGGTTTGATGGGACACACAGCTTTTTATTCTTCTGTCCTGTGTGATCTAAGGCTCTCTAATATTTAACAAGTTTTCAATGTTAGCTCTTTAGGGAGTCCTGGGACTTTTTTATCCTTAGAATGGTCTTTTTGATGATTGCCTGCTGAGCCATAGAAAGTGACCATTTTATAAATTCCTTACTTGGTTTTATGAGAAAAATCTGTCATCTGTGTAAATCTTAAGTAATTTTTCATACAGTTTTCTATAAAAGATGCTGTGACAACAAAAAGCTGCTGTTTTCTTTGAGCTGTGGTATAGAATTGATTGAGAAAAGAGGTTGGGGATGTAAGAAAAATGAGAAGATGAATGTGAGTTGTTGGCAGAGGTAGACAAGAAAATTAATTTGCATATAAATCCTGTTTTCCACCAGTTTTATAATTTGTGTTGCTTACATATCTTATTTGCTGTTAAGATAATTACTATTGGAAACACAGTTTTTACTCTAGTATGAAGCTGTTCATTTAATAGACTGGAATTAACAAAAATTTCTAAAATATTGTCTGATTTACCTTTGTTAGCAAAGCTTGCTGAAGAATGAGAAAAATCAAGAAGAAATGGTGCTTCACTTCCTTTTGGATCTCTCTAGTCAGTGTGGTGTCTCATTTCCCTGTACTGCAAGCGGGACGTCTTTTGAGCTAACATCTTCCCTTCATACCATTCAGGAAGATTCAGCTGTGGATGTGAAATCTCTTTGGGATGATGTGAGATTGCATCTTCGACAATTTTTAGTAAATAGACTGCAAAGTCAAGATGAAACAAACACTAAGGCTTTGCAACAACAAATGGAGTTTAAAACTCAGTGTGTACAACAGCTTTTGTTTCTTTATCCCAAATCAGAAGTCTTAATGAAGTATCAAAATATGCAGAATAAACTGGTTAGTGATCTTCTACAGAGCTGTATTTTGTCTAGTTGTGGTGAAACAAATTTTGATAAGGTGGTTAATGGTTACCAAAGTTCCATACCCAAATTGTGCACAATGATAAAAGAGGATTTGTATATACTAAGTGGAACTATTGGTCCATCTTCATTATTAAAGTTTATTAATGAAACTTACCTGGATACCATCACGGAAGAAATGACAGTTCTTCTTGAAAGACTTTGTGAGCTGCAGTTCAAAGAAAATGCTCTACACATAGTTAAAGCAAACAAGATTTCAAAGAAGCATAGAGGAACAGTTCATGCTGTGGGTTAGTAGTCTTATTTTATATTCTTTGTAGTTAGATATTATTTTATTTATGCTAATTTTTTTAATATAATTGATTATTTTCTGTGAAGAGAGAGACCCAAAATTTGTAATTACAGCTTTATGTTTTAAAGATATTACTGCAGTTGAATTCTAGACTGTGCCAGAGTTGTGATGCAAAAGTAAGAGAAAATAATTCATGTAATTTAACAAAACCCTATTATAATCCACTGGATAACACTGTCATGTCATAGTAATTTTTTTCAGCCTGTTTTATCCCAGCTGCTGAAATATATACTAGAATAAGAACTATTTAATCCAAAACACAAACTCTTTAGTCTTCTATTCCTACTTTTTTTTTTTTTTTTTTTGTGTCTGTGAAACAGATCAGATCTGTTCACACATCAGATCTGTTGCAAAAGATTACTATGCAGATTCTAATTCTCAAATTAAGAAACAAGCAAAAAATCCATTTACACTTTCTGGTCTTGCCAAAATACAGTAAGTTAAGAGTTAATATTGCCTGGTCATTTATTCTTGTTTCAAGAAATGTCAAATGGGAAAGGAATCTGTTATTGATGTAATATCTTCTATATTTTCTCTATATTTTCTTTTCGCAGTTTTTAAGTCTGACATGCTAATTTCCAAAGGGAAGAAACAGTGCTTTAGAAAAAATAATATAAAATAGAAACTTCTTTAACATAATCCCACAATTGTATGTAATTGCTTTTTCAATGCAGTGTTTTGAGCGCACCTCTGTGCAGAGCTGTTTGTTTAAAGCATAGCTTTCCAGAAAGTGATTTGCAGACAGAAAATATTAAAAGTTTAGAATCATGTGAAAAATACAGAAACAGAAGATCTTTGAATTGTGTGGCATAGAGAAAGGATGAGTTAGGTGATGATTTGTCAAGGTCTATACAGAAGAAAATTACACACTTCTGAGTTTTAAAGTCAGCATATGTGTTAGTGTAAGTCAATTAAAAATTCCAGTGGAAGAAATGCAAAGATAATTTTTCAACAGGAACTGAAATATGGAGGAATACTGGAATATGTGAAAGACAAGGAAAAAGGCATGCACACAAATAAGTTGAAAGGATGAGTCTATATACTAGTGGGATGCAGTGTTGGTGGGAAACAATGAAAAGAAGTAGTGTCAGAGTACTGTTGACATATGAAATAACAAGTAATGTGTTTTTGAATTACATAGTGTGATGTGAGTCAGTGAAAGGATTCACTGACAAAAAAAAAATTACCTGTAGTGAACAGAAGTTTGTAACTTAATTTTTCTTTCAGTCTCAAAACAGCTCACAAAGATGGGGAAGTTCAGTTATCCGTATTTTACATCTAAAACATGGACTTTAAAGTGATCACAAATATGTCTCTCTGAAAAATTGTACTTTAACTCTGTATTACAAGATGAAAGAAAACATTCATTCAATCTATTAATACAGTACTTCGTCTGCTTAATTTTTTTTTGCCACAGGATGTGACTGCATGTTTTTGTACCAGTACATCTATCAGTACAGATTTCCAGTGCACATTTCTTTTGTGTAGTCAAAAACATAGAGGCAGGGGAAAACAAACAAAGTAAATCTTAGGACTTGTTTGCAACTTTAAAATATATTCTGGGAATAATTAAAATATAATTTCTCTATTTCATAAATATTAGACCAGATTTTAATTTTTATTGAAAATTCAAATGTCAGATTTCAGATGCAGCAGCTGTCTCCTTAGCAACCATAAAACGTGTTTAGAATTGCTGTTTGTTAATATAATTTAATTCTCAGGATTACTTTCTTCACAGGGGCTGTCATAATCATGTCTTTAAGTTCTTTTACTTTAAGAAGTTAGTATGGGAACTAGGTATTGATTTGCCTGCTGGTTTTCTACTATTCCTACTAGTTTTCTGCAGAAAACTGCTCTTACAGATTTCAGGCAGGAAAACCATAAGGCACCAATAGTGAAATTAGAAATCAGAATGCTAAAACAAAATATGAGGTGAGAGTTGTGAAGTTTTGAGTGTGATTTTGGTTGTTTTTTTTTATTTTCTGGAGATATCATAGCCTATTATTTGGTATTATTAATCAACTCAAGCAAAAATTATCCTTGTATCATTACTGAAACAGTTATTACTGAGTAACTTATTTGTATATGAAGAATCTTTTTTGGAAAGAGATTTCTTTCCTATAAATGTAAGAAGATACTACATTTGTACCACACTAAGTTATGTAAAGGCATTTTTTCCTTTAGAATTAAAATGTTCACAAGGCAGTTCACAATGAAATAACTATTTGGGAAATATTTTAAGAGGTTTGTAATAGTGGACAAATTCTCAATGTCAAGTGACATTTCCTGCTTGGAACTCTTAAATTTTGGTACTTTGTTGTTAGTTTCTTAGTATAAGTATAGTACACGTATTAGTATAACCTTCTTACATAAGTTAGGTTAAAAGACAGCCTTAATAGATTACCTTGGCAGTAATACCCAGTTTGCCAAGTATCAAAAGAACCTCCTGCATAAATAAGTTGGGAAGAACAGAAAGACAAAGTTTTTTTTCTTAACTGAAAGACAGATGTGTTTCTTCTTTTTTGATGTATGTTCTCTCTGTCCTCTGGGAGCCCTCAAAGCAGCACAACTCAGAATATCAAAATAATTTAATCTAGGGCATTCAGTTGGGACTGTTATCCCAAAGGTGGTAGGATGGTTTGTGTTTGCTTAGTCCATCCTCAGGGTAATGTGGTTTTTAGTTGATGTTTGTTGTGGGGTTTTTTCATAAGAACTGCTGTAATTGATCCTACTATTGCAGCATAGGGAAAAAAAATAACAAAAAATAATAAACCAGTGCTAGAACCTCAGAAAACTTTATATACAATCTATTTCTTTTGGGAAAATAGAGGCAGTCTATAACAAGCTTTAACAGAGTTATCTTTAAAATATTCCATATATAATAATCTATTTGTGAAGTAAGGAGTTAACTCTCTTTTCCATTCTGTACTAGAGCAGTTATTTGTGAACTACTATAAAGAGATTGTTGCCATTTATCAGTACCTAGGAAGTGTGTGGCTTGACAGAGAAGCTGTCAAAATGGCATGTGAAAAGAGACAAATTTTTGGAACTCAGAATCTTGTTTCCAGCTCTAGTGAAGGCAGGTGGTTTTATAACTTGATCCTCTTATCTATTAGATCTATGCCTTTTATTACCTTTAACAGTGCAGGATTCAGCCCATAGTATTTGGGCTGTTATTGTAGGAGGTTTTTATATAACGTGAATTATAATTTTTCTGTGCACTCTCAGAACATAATCAGCGTTTCCAACTTGGTAGATAATATGCAAGGACTGTTTCCCAACCCACTCCTTCAAGTTTTTTGAGTTATTAATGGGATTTTGTTGTTTCAGACTTTCTATCATATTTATCATTTGCGTCTTTCAAAAGTTTATGTAATGTGGTATTTAAAAGTATACGAAAAATATCTGTTGACAATATGTAGCATGGAAAGAATCACAGCTGGTTTTCAGGTTATCTCTTACAATTTTTTGCTTCAATTTCCAGTGTGGTATTTCTCAGGAATTATTTGCTGTAAGTCTGTGTACTATAGTGTTACATTCTGAACCTTTTTTTGTGTGTTTTGTTTGCAAAAATATTAAGTTTATTCAATCAGGAATGACTAACCTATATTAATTCATCATCTGTTAGTGAAGAAACAGCTACTCTTGCAGGTGATAAGACATCTGACAAAGAAACTTAATCTCCATGGAATTATGAAGTTTATGTATTAGTGGAAGGCTTTATTTGGCTTTATTTATATAGTTTTCGTATATAAACCAGGTATAAATACTTATGAAGACTAATTAATTTTTTAATTTCCTGTGGTTAAAGTGAAACAGAGATCAGAGCTTTAAGTCTTGTTTTTTCTAACATATTCAAATTGATTGGCTTAATAATTTTAAATGTCATGAGCTTTCCAGAGACCCTTAAGCATTAAAGTCATAACTGTACTCTGTTTTTAAAATCTGAGGCAATAGATATTGTGTTCCTAAATATCAGTAGTTCATTATTTTTAAGAAAAATATTATTTCAAAGTAGATGTAAATAAAGTGATGCAGATTTGACTAAGCACATTTTTCGCTAGAAAATAGCAAAATACCTTCAGAGATATACTTCAATATTAATGTATTACACTTTTACCCCAGTATATATCCTTTAAGTTAGATGTCCAGCAGGTTTCCTTTCTCTATTCTTTCTCCAGAATATAACCAACATCCATTCTATTATAAAGATATATTCAAACGCAAATAGTGATTTAAATTATTATATTATAAATCTATTATATTTAAATGTTCTTTAGTTCCTACAGAATATATTGTTTGTGAAACATGAATATGACATATAAAATGAATGTGGCGTATAGCTAGTCTTGAATAGAAGGACTCAGTTCTATTTATAGGAACTACATTTGTGCAGTGGAGTTGGGAGCAAGAAGAGAAACAGGCTATGGAGTAACTTGTTGAAGAGAAGACACATTTAGGATGTTAAATTAAAGTACTTGGTAAGAAAAATCTATTTTGAGCTCACTTATACTTACATTTTCCCAGCAATTTGCTGAAGAGCTAAATTGAGATATGAATTTTGGGTTTTGCACATTTAACTTAAATTTGATTTCTCTGCTATGTTTGTGTGCATATGGTTTTATTCACCTTAGTTTACAATTTTCTCTTTTTGAAATTAAGAGCTTTACTTTCAGGCTTGCTTCTGTATAATTAACTTCACTTGGTTTGCAATATCAATAGCCACCATTACGGCCTACAGCCAATCTTGTATGATTTTTGTCTTTTCTATCAAAAAATAAGTAAAGTAGTATTAATACCTGGTAGTTTAATGACTGCATGATTAAAAATGCCCTAACTACTCACATCTGGGAATAATTTTGGCTCAATAACTTTAGTGTAATTTATCTCCCATTTGTAACTGGTAATTAAAGAATTCTAAACTTGGATTAATGTCATTAATATTTATATCTTTGCAACTTTTTTGATATTTCTGTACAGGTAACAATTTATTGCAGATAATTTGCAATATTTGTGCTATAGTTACAATTGGTTTTCCACCGTGTTTTCTTGCCCATAGTATACTCTGTTATTTTACAAGTATGAGGCTGAAAGGGGAAAGTGCTTTAGTCACTTTGTTTGCTACTATTCAGTCCTGAAAGTCCTGTTGCATCTTTCTTAAGAGCTGGGAAGGCATGTAATACAAAGTAGTCCATATGGATTACAGGTGATAATATCCAGTTTGATGTCCTGCTTCTACAGATTAAATTAATTCCATTGTCCAAATCCTTAAACTGGTACAATACCAAGACATGGTACAAGCAAGCTTTCAGTTAAATGTGTAATGTGTTCCTAAGGGCCAAATGTTTAGAATTACAAAGTTTTCGAATTTTAGTTATTTGTCAGTTATTTGAAGTTGGCTTTTTTCATAAATTTAAACTTCAGGGTATTTGAAGACCCAGATAATTACTGTAGTGACCTTTAGACATTGTAAAGACAAAAATAAGGAAGTTATAATAGAAACTGGAACTTCAGCCTCCTTGCTTCCTTGCATGTCCCTCTTTTTGTTTTTTCTTACTTCAGGAGACCCACAATAACCTGCTCATTTCCTCCTTTGGATATGCTGGTTTTGTTTCTGTTTGTGCATGATCAGAAGTTTCTTTATATGCTTCCATTATATTGCTTGGCATCTCCTTCTGTCTTCTATTTCCTGATCTTTCTGTCCCATTGCAGAGTTTCTGGCAATATAACTTGTAGGAACAGGGCTTTAGGGACCTATATAAAAAAAGATACGAAAATATGGTAACTGTGTGCAAGACAGCATTTCAGCTACTGACCCCTTGTGCTGCTCTGCACATATATTCACAGAATTGTCAGGGTTGGAGGGTACCTGAAAGATCATCTACTTTCAACTCCCCTGTCATGGGCGTGAACACCTTCTACTATATCAGGTTGCTCAAAGTCCCATCCGACCTGGCCAGGGATAGGGCATCCTCAGCTTCTCTGGCCAGCCTGTTCCAGTGCCTCATCACCCTCATATAATCTAAAGCGACCATCTTGCAATTTGAAGCCATTTCCCCTTGTCCTGTCACTCCCTGCCCTAATCTCCAGTTCCCCCGTAGCCCCTTGAGAAACTAGAGAGCGCTCTGTCTCCCTAGAGCCTTCTTTTCTCCATGCTGAACACCCTCAACTCTCAGTATGTCTTCAGATATGGAGAGGTATGACATGATCTTCCGCCTACCTTACACAGGTGGAGTAAAAAACCATATGGTTTCCATCAAGGGAAGATGGGGAAGTAACAGGTATCAAGTAAAACTTTAGCCCTTCTCTCTTAAGCATACACAACTATCATAGAATACAGGATCACAACAGCAAAAGTGTTAACTACATAGAGATTGAGTAAAAATGCGGATACAATCATTAGTTGTTTTGCTTTCTATATACCAGATATTGCTAATTTTTT
Organism: Cettia cetti; assembly: GCA_013401135.1. Lineage (NCBI taxonomy): Eukaryota > Metazoa > Chordata > Aves > Passeriformes > Sylviidae > Cettia > Cettia cetti. The sequence goes on along the minus strand of VZUI01045270.1, from coordinate 142,867 downwards.
ATTATGAACCAGCCAGCATTGAGATATTCAATAAGTTTTTCACCTATTTAAAACAATGGAACAAATAGTGTTGATGGGAATTTAAAATACAAAGTTGTAATTGAAAAGCAGTGGACATACAGATATGATACAGATTTCTGCAGTTTTCTGTCTTCCTTGGGAAGCCTATAAAATTTTGACAGGCATAACAAGATCCCATTACTCAGGGGAAGCAAAATATCCTTAAATTTGATGTAGGAAATAATGTGTTTTATAGCTTCTTTGTCACATATTACTTACTTCTTATCCTTGCAAGTATTGTGTTTGATTTCTTCTGCACAATTATATTAAATGAAAATAGGAGTAGTACTGAAGAGAAAATAAAACCATCTGTTTGAACATGCAGAGTTTAAGTTTTAATAAAATGGAAATACACTCTTAAAGGCCATATGAACATAATATCCCTAGAACCACAAGCGTGTTTCTGTTGCGAGAGTGACATTTTCATAAAGATTACAAAAGCATTAAGCTTGTTACTTTTTAAGTGTATAGTAGGCTGAAAGGTAACAGTATCTAAGTTACTGAAATGTCAGGTGAAGTGACATGATTGCAAAGTGGGTAGTGTGCCTGAAGACCTTCCATCTTTTTAGAGCAGTTGCTTGAAAATGCTTATTAAGCCCAAATTATGAAGATAGACAGCAAAATCTCCTTACTTACTCTTTGTTATCTTTAAAATATGCCTATTTGAGGATTTTATTATCTTGTTATTTACTTATTAAACTTTGCTTTTCAATTTATTTAAATATTTTTTAAACATGAAAATCTTGATGATCTTTTGGTTTATATTTTTTAAGTCTGTTGTGTCCTAATGAAGTTCTTCCACTTCATCTTTTTAAACAGGAATTCAAGTCTATTTTCAGACTTGTGCAGAGTTTGAAAGGCACATGGTTTCCTTCTTGGTAGTTTTTTCCTTTTTTTCACAATGTTTCCACAATTAGTGAACACTAGCTAATTACCTTCCTTTGTCTTTTCACAGCATACCTGGGTTTTCTTCCTCAGAATGAAGAGAACATTTAACTCACTGTGATCTCTAATCATTGCATTCCCCTCTCAAGTGTCAATGATTAAAACTAATTTACTCTGTATCTAGATATTTTGTGAATGTTCAGAAGTCAACTTGACATTTATAGACTGTAGTTTTCTCTTTAATAATAAAAAGTGACAAAATCTGAGGGACAATTACGATGAAAGTCTCTCTTTTACTTCATAGTATGGGCCTGCATGAAGAAGACTGTGTAGGACTTAAAAAAAAGTCTTTGAAATATAGTCCTGCAGAATTGATTCAAAGACAGTTGTTACAAGAGCCTTTTCAATATATGCATCTACCATCATTCATCATCAACAATCACAAGTTAACAAGATGGTCTTGACTGATTTTTGTCAAGACAGAGAACCTGTTCTGTCATAAAAATTGTACAGTAAAAAGTCAAAATTATTTTAGTCACAATAGTTTGTTTTGAAAAATAATATAGATGGTTAAATTAGGGAAGAGTGTCATGCCCACAAGATGGTTGTAACATGCTGAATTAGAATATTAATGTCCTTTTTACTTTTAGACCTACAATTTAGGTCTACTTACTTTTAGACCTACAATTGTAGGTCCTTTTAGACCTACAATTTTAAAAAACCCTTCTATTGTCAATCAAGGGCCACTGTGTCTACACAGTTTTTGAAAAACAAAACTTTTTGAAAAACAAGGTCATTTTATAGTACATTTCACTACATTTACTGAACAGAGCAAGGCAATGGATATATTCTGGTCTTCTGCCCTAGAGAGAATAAGGGTGGTTAAAACCCGGTCCAACTTCTTAATTAGAAATCTAGCACATAGTGCCCATAAATATTGTGGACTGTCTGAAATTAGGTCACTTACTGGTCTCAGATTCACACACACTGATCATCCTCTGGCTAAGAACGAGATCTTTATACTTTAGCAGAAGGGACAGCGTACTGATTCACGTGCTGGGAAACTCCAACAATTTCTGTAACACAGAAATTATGTGTTCTGTTATGCACCATACTATCAGCTCATGCGTAAAGAAGTGTTTTATTTATGTAATCTCAGCTCAGTGAGTGGGAACTTGTGCCTTTACTGACACGTGATTAATCCTTTTTTTGTATATTAGTCTCTCTACAAAATATTTGTTTAAAAATTAAGAATTTTGAAAAATTTCTCTAGAAGTTTCTAAATGGTAGTATCTGCTCTCTTTTTTTGTCTGCCTAGATTTATTTTTGATGTTTATATTCCCTGGAAAAGTAATCATGAGAACTTTGTGGTGACTTTGCTTAACTAGGGTTTTGAAGTACAAAGGCGCAGGAAGCAAAAATAAGAGTATTGGCTATATTTTTTTATTTTATTTGAACAAGTTAGAACTGGCTCTGTTATATCTTGGAGTAAGAGAAGGAGAAGTGACACACACATTTAAATCTATTTTTAAAGGAAATACATAGTATCTAATATCATGAATATTCCTTCTTACAGAAAGGAATGATCAGCACGTGATAGAAATTACTGATTGGAGGAAGGTTCCTAACAATCTAATTTGACTAGAGTAGTTCCAATGTAATGAACTAATCTGTGAGAGGCCCAGCCTCTGTGAATGAAGATGCAGAAGCATTGAAATTCAGCTAGCAGACATTTTTACATTTGCAGGCATTAAAGAAATCTGAGCCAGATTAAAATAAATATGTTGATTACTGTGTTTTCAAATACACATTAGAATTGTCTTTTATCCGCCAAGTGTTAGAAAATGGGATGCAGGGAAACACATGCAAGTCCTATCAAAGTTAGAATTCTTGAGAAGGTTTGACAGACCTGGCAGTCCTTAATTTCTCTTTCAGCAAAGACTGAGGAAGATCAACTTTTAGAGTTTTTCAAGGACTCCAGTTTCAGTGTAGGTGCTATTTTCAGATATTTTCATCAGGCTTTCTTAGTTTTCATGCTCTCTTAAAACATTCTGCTTTGGTGTTTTCTGTGTGTGAGTGTGAAGACTTCAGAGAATGTGATAACTCCATCAGCCCACAGTGTAGGCAAGAAAAATAAAAAAAAAACAAGTGTGTGGAATCAGTTTATGTCAATGGCAAGGCCAAAATACTGTTTCAGATTTCTGAGGAATATTACTATGAGCATAATTTTGTCATAGGATAGTTCTTGCAGTTTTTGAAAATAACCTTTTGGTAATTAGTTCTAATTCAGAAACTAATTCATTTACATTTGAATTTTTTAAAGTGTCCCTGTCTACCAGGAATTGAAGTGTATGATAGGAATGTCTTAATGTCTTGTAATTTATTATAAGCTACGCATGCTTTTGAGAATTAAGGAGAAGGTTGACTCTGGTTTCAGAGCAAACTGATATAGGTATCTGTGTATAAAGTAATTTTCTTGAACATGATTACAAGGACTTCATCTTCTGAGTGCTTCAGAAAGTCTCTATACTTTGTTGTTCATGTTGTAAATGAGCTGTACGCTGTCAATGAGTCAGATTTGTGAGATCATTTGTTTAAGATGACAATATAAATTTGAAGTCAGAGAGTGTGATTTGATGTTCTGCTTCTCCGTGCCATGTTTCCTGCACTGGTCTATCCTTTCATTCATCAGTTGGTCAGTAAACATGGTTTACAATTAAAGGTTTCATATTGGCAGACCTACCCATGCAATGTTGACAAAGGACTTTAGGATTTGGTAGTAAACATCTAACAACCTGACATGTAGTCAACCTTCACTATGACATCAAAACTGATTTCATTTTACCAGGAAGACATTATGGAGGGGATTTTAATAAGTTTTAATCAATAAAATATTTAAAATACACGATTTTTTAAAATTAGTGAATTTAAATTTTAATCAGTTTCATGTATAGTGAATCTCTTTCAAAAAATCAGTGTAGTTTTCACTGAGGTTGTTTAATAGCTGGCAGTGACGTCTCTGTGACAGACACACTCAATGAAATATATGCAAATTTATTCATGCTTATTATGTTTATACATAAGTTGAGATCCCTTACTTCATTGCATTTTTTTGCCACATGCACAGTATGGATGCATAAGCATAAGCAGGATAAGCATTTATGGCGGTAATGGAGGTGTCTCCACAGTAATGGAGATGTCTAATAAGAAAATGTTAACCATTTTTAGATCTGTGACTTTTTTTTTAAAGGGACAGAAATTGCCAATGTGTAGTTTCTTTGTGAAGGCTGCTTTACCAGATTATCTTGGAACTCCTGGGTCCCACTGCCCTTAACAGGGAGCTCCAAAGCAAGACAAGTTTAAAAAACCTTAACCACTCAGATAACAGTTTACATCACTAATAGTTCTTTCTAGGTCTATCAGTTTCAATCAGCAGAGAGCACATATGATCAGCACATCTGATAAACTTGTCAATGCCTTTTTAAAGCAGGATTCCCCAATCTATTCTATTCAGCTCTACTCTCTCCTTTCCTTTTTCACAATTTCAAGTAGAATACTGATAAAACAGAGGTACAAGCAGCTGTGTGTAGCTAGCTCAGGCTACAACTAATTTGTGCAGAAAAAAATTAAATCAGGAGGTAAATTATTTCATGATTGCTCATTCCCAACAGAGTTGGGCATCATTCTGAAGAAAATATCAAATAATTGGTTTCAGACCATGTCAGACACATGCAATTCCCTTCTCTAATGGCTATGTGAGGTAGGACTAGGCCTCAGGGGTCACCAAAGAACTGAAAATAGCTTAGTGCCAGGCGCAGCAATAGAGAGACAGAGCACATAGGAAATGAAGTGGCAGTAAATGCAATCTATAGGGGAAATGTGCTTCACTTGGAATTTAATGTATTGGCTTAGAATCTGGCAGTAAGCCATGCAACAATTGTTTACATTTCTGTCAGCATCTGCATCTGTTCCACTTTGTAAATGGCACTTATCTTTGAGTGAGTAAATGGTGGAATCAATAACAACTGTTAAGGGATTTCCTTTTTTTTTTTTTCATATTCCATAAAAAATTCTCGCTACAAACAATATAGTCTTAGGTTAATAAGAAACAGACTTTAACAGGGTCAAAGGGATTTGTTTAGGAACATTTTATAGCTTCTTGGGTTTGCAGTAATTGTATCCATGTGACTTGAATGTATCTTGTAACATATACAAATTAAACTGTTAAAAAAATGCTAGCTTGCAGTAATGAAGATGATTTTTTATAATTATCATAAGTACTGTGTATAGAAAACTGCTGGCACTGTTTGTAATAATTTAGTTCTGTGTAATACTGTGTATTACATCTGCTATGCAGAAATACTAAGTTGCTTTTTACAGTATAAGCAAATTAGCAGTTATACCCAGAAATACCAATTATTTAAACCTAGCAGTTGCATTAAAAATTGTATACCAACACCCAGTTTGAGAAAACTGTGAGCAGATATCCATAAAAATGGAATATATTTTTACTAAATGCAAATGAAAGAACAATAGAACCTACATACAAGCTCTGTTTAGGAGATAGAGTGCAGATGAATGCTGTCATAAATGCAAGATTGTTGTAATAGTTATAGCATCAGTTATAAGTTAATATCGCTGAGACCTGAGGAACACATTATTGTTAATGGAATTTATGTATGTAGCTCCCTGTGCACGGCTTTGAAAATTTACTTCTTGGAATACCCCTATACACAGTGACTGTCAGCAGCTGAGTTTGTTTTGCTTTATTAAGCTATTTCTTTTTGGATTTAGCAAAATGGTAATTCCATTTATTATGTATGCATGTTGTAGTTAGATTGTAAATTTAATATTGCTCTTCTTATTTTTTTTTCTTCCTTATATAGCTTTATTGAATGAAATCCCTGACATTGCATACTTGTGTCCATAGTAGAACAATATTGTAGATCTATCTTAAATGAAACCATGCCTTAGAAGTGGGGACAGATGAATGATATTTAATGTATTGTGTATTGGGAAGGTATTTTTCACTATAATTGTTCAAGAGGGTTTTAGAACCTTGGTTCCTGCTAAGGGAGAATCCCCTCTGTAATCACTAAAGAAAACAGTCATCAGGTTGTTTTCCAAGGATTCCACCGTGAGTCTCAGAAGCAGTTTAGCCATGTGGCTCTGTAGAGTGAATAGTAAAGGCTAATTAATCTGAGAGCAACGCTGTCATAATGTAGTTATTCTTTAATATTCAGAGCCAGCTCACCTCTAATGCAGGTATTTCTGTGCCACACTTTACTGTGCCACATGCCTGCATGAATTGAAATTATCAGAATTAGGCATTCAGTTTTTGAGATATTGTGAATCCAAAATTCTTTAAAACATTTGAGGTGCCATGCTCATTAAAACAAAACAAAACAAAAAGTTACACTTAGTTTATGCATCTCATTCATACATGTTTACATATGCCTTTTGAGATTTTAAGTGCCTCCAGGCTATAACCAAGGGAGCTGGAACACTTTTTTTTAATGGTTTCAAGAGCTACAGTTTTGAGGAAAGTATCGCTTTTGAAACTTGCTATAAAATCACAAGTTAGCAGATATACACAGGTCATCTAGATCTAGTTCAACCTTATTTCTCATGCATCTTCCTTTTCAGAGATGAGGAAAAATCTTAGAAGTGCTAAGATAAAGGCAGATACCTTGCTACTGAATTTAAGTACTTAGAAGAAGGTCAGGTACAATAATCAAGTGCTTTATAGAATGCCTTTCACTTTATGTTGCTTGGAAAATGCTTTATAATTAACTTATTAGCTGTCTTAGAATTCATATGGGCACCTCTCAACTTCATCACTGGTGAAGTGAATTTCTATGATACCATCTGTCCAGCTACATCCAGCCAAATGGTCTCTGGTAAAATGGACAGCTTTATTCTTCGACAAGGGTGGCATGTCCTTCAGATCTTAGGAAAATTTCCTCAGCTTCAATACATTCTGCTAAAATAAAAGGCCAAACCTGAAAATAGTACCCCTAGTTTCTCCAGTGTTGTATAACTGCATCAGCTGCCTTGGCACCAGCACAAATTGCACAAATTGATAGACATCCAGTATTAGTTTTACTTGGGCCTTCTTTTTCTATAAGAAAAGCTCTCTAAGAATAACCATGTTTGGATTGATGACTTCTGGTGCCTGTTTTTTCTATAGTTGGGGTAGTAAATCAGTAAATTTAGGTCCCCTCTGCCTCTATGTGGTAGAAACTCAAGAGTACAGATGATCTAAATGCAGAGATGTTTATAGCATGAAAATTTTGACCTTATTCCTTTGCCTAATTCCACTTTTGTGTAATGAACCAGCAAGATTTATTTACTTGCTACAAATAAATGCAGTGCAGGATCAAGTTAATTCAAGTAAATTTTTTGTCTTCTCCCTCCTATTCCTCAAAAAGAACTGCAATCTAGATAGCAGAAACCTCATGCACACTCTCTTTTTGCCTCTTAGGAAAATAGTTGTGCTGTCTTCCATGAAGCAGAGAGTTTCCCAGTTTTTCTGAAGTTTTTCTCAGAAAACTCAAGTTCTTAAGAGCTATGCAACAAAGCCTTCTGTGTGCTAGCGAGCCAGAAAGCCCTGACCAGCCTTTTCAGGGTCCTACACTGTAGCCTTCCCAGGAGATCTATTTCAGCTACACCTGGGTCCTCAGTCTCTGCTTGAACTGCATCATTGTTCATCTCCCCTAGAGCTGTGGACCCCATTGATTCAATTTCCCTGCCTCCAGCTTGAACCTGCCTTATTCACTGTGGTTCCACTGAGTGATCACAGAATTATGCCTGACTTATGGTTAACTTCACCAAACCAGATCCAGACTCAAAAGGGTGAACTAGCTTCCTGACTCAACCTCAGATTTGTGTCATCACCGTGAACTTGGCTGATGATCTGGATTCTTGGTTGAAACCTATTATCTCCTTACTTAGGATCTGCAGGACAGGTCCCTGGCTGGCAAGGAGCCTGTCCTGCTGGCCCTATTATCATGACTCCCTGTTCCTCAAGTAGCAGCCAGACTTCAGTGGTCCCTGACACTGTACTTGGCTTGACTCTTTTCTGTTCTAGCTAATGATAGCTCATTTTCCTGACTTGGGATATTTCTGCTAGCAGATTCAGCCTCCAGAGCAGTTTAGGAATCATCAGCATAAGCATTGGTTTTGTACAGCAGTATTAGTGTGATTCTTGTTTTGCAGAGATGGAAGCCTGGAGCTATGTTCAGGAGCTCAAAACCTTTTCTCACTTCTCTCTGTTTGTTCAGGTCCTGATCTCAAACTTTTTTGAGCAATATTTGCAAAATCAGCTCATTGACACACATTGACAAAGGCTGTAGTATGCACTTTACCTCTCCATAGCCTCTGTACCAGCCTTTCTGTCCTTTTTCAGAAATTCTTCTCTCTAGGTATTGCTTTAGCAGAAAGCAAACATGTTCTGTTGTTAGGAGGTGCTATAGAGGTCCTGCTGATATTTGTCTGTATCCAAAGATCCTGCTGCAGTTATTTCCTTGTACAAGGACTACATGAATTAAAGTCAGCCATGCAGAAAAAAATCAGATTTAGAAGAATGATGGCAGTAAATTGGAGGTGGTTCAGGAAGGAAGTTGGTTTGTATCATGTAACTTTCTCCATTTCTTGTCTATCTTGCAGTTAGACTGGAATGCCATTGCTTAACTGATTTGTAGTTGGCTGAGATTACCTTCATCGGCTTTCAGCCACCCTGCGTATGGTCCTCTGTGGGTTGGATAGAATGCTAATAACAATTTCAGACCATTTTCTTCATGGAGGGGTGCTTCTCTTGCTGTACAGTGTCACCTGGGTAAAGAGTTATGTTAGTTTTCTGACCTGACACTCTAGCTCATGATCCATTCAGTAACATTTTCAGAGTAAGCATACTCCACTCTGTGAATATGGCCAATTTTCTCCAAGTAGGTTGATGTCACTGAGGTCTGGTTGAACATATATCACAGTCCTCATGTCTATTTCACATGTGTTCACATGGAGACATGTTCTCTTCATGACAATCTTCTATGAGACTTATAGACCTGTTTTGAGACGTTCTCTATATCATTGCATTGGCTGCTTAGCTCTTGGCTGTTACACAGTTCTTAAAGATTTTTGTACTGTGATTCCAATCAGAACAATGTCAGAAAATAGGTGCCTTTACATTCTACTCTGCTAAAAAATGTACAGTGATGTGCTTGTTCAAGCAGGCTGGTCAGTGGTCTTCAAAATTAAATGCTACCATCAGTGTTTTAAACCTAATGATCTGGATGTATAAAAGGCCTTTTCTTCAAGCTTTGGATACTCAGCTGTATGCGCACTACTTGAACATCAAGCACTAAATAAATGAGTTGTGATTTCTGAGAAACAATAGAACTGTAATATATTCTGAATGATCATTAAAAGTAATAGGTTTTACTTTTTCTGAGTTCGGTAATGTATTCTAAAAATAGCATTACTGTGGTGTACCTTCATCTTCTATGTCCACTTTCTTTCAGTCTAATAAGGACAATATCATTTGAGGGGGATTCAAATGAGTGGATGGTTTCCTTGTCCCTCAATAGATGAGGCAGAAGCATCACAAGGTTTTCAAATTATAAGAGATAGAACTTAGGTTCTGTTCATTTTTATGATGTGTTTTGTGATTCTTACACTGCAGACTTAAGCAGTCTTTTCTTGTCAAACTCAGATTATATTCTCTAGTTTTCAAGTAAGAAGTAAAATCCTCTGAACAGCAGAATGTGGTTTTTTTTGTAGGTTTAAGACTAAAATTAGAAATCCAATGATAGATTTGTTACTTACTCATTATTCAGAGAGGAAAGACACTAACAGAGGCAATTATGCATAACTCTTTTGACATTCTTAGAAATGCAAGGGACTAGCATGAATACATCTGTTTGGAACTTTGAGGAAATTCAGATGTAGATGCTGTACCTGCTGTCCAGTCTCTAAGGCTGCAAAACTGGAATAGCAAATTACAAAATTAGTATTCAGAGTTCAGTTTTGTAACTCTGGTCTATGTCTGTTTAAAAGTGATTTGTAAATGCCTAAAAAAAAATTTAGAAACTTTAAGGGAAAAGGAAGGTACCAAATACTTAAAGTTTGCAAAGGTAAGAAAAAATTGACACATAGAAGTACATTTCAATCAATTTGTTTTTGTTTTCATCTTTCAGAGGTTCCCTTTCAAACTACTCTGGCTCTCCCTCTGACACTTTCTAGATTAACTGTTCTGCTGATGCTACATCTGCAACAGAAATGCATAGCAACATGGCATCAGCTCACCACAACTTGCATAGAAGTGCAAATTTGTTATTTTTAAAGCCATTATAAAATTGAAGTACTTAAACCCATGTGATTTGGTAATACTGAATTGGAAACGTCTCACAGTCATTTATAGTCTGACTGTGCTGAAATCAGAGTTCCCTGGTTGATGTGACATGATTATATGTTATGAGTGCATGTGTTAACCTTTCAAAATAAAACGTTCAGTTTCTTCTTTTAAATACCAAATGCTTATAGTTATAATACTTGCTGATATTTGCTCAGTGACAGTCTCACTTGTTTTCAAACCCCACATATTTAAAGTTGTGGAGTGTTAGATTGATGTTTCTTTCACTCAAATGTCATATTCATCAACTGTATTGTGCTAGCAGATTGTTTAAACAGACAAGGTGACTTGCAGAGTGACAAGTGATGTGATGTCCCAAACCATTAAAATACAGTAATGATGTGTTTTTTTCCCTTTCGGCTTTTGCAACACAGTGAGTTTTCTGTAAAGCACAGGTGAGAACACTTTTGAGTAGATCCATTGCATGGAAAAAAATCCTAGTTAATGAATGACAAAACCGGGAATTCAGTCGGAACCTCACAGATAATTGAGAAGTGCTGAAGACTTAGGAAAAAATAATGTAACTGTATTTTATAATCAGAAAAAGATACATTATGTTATAAGAAAAATTAAATTGCTTGATATGTTACACTGTCAAATTAAATTGCTTGATGTAGTAGAGTGTATTATACTATATAATGTACTCGATATATTTTTTCAGCTGTAGTAAAAGCTGTTTTATAATTTTGCTTGAATAGCCTCCCAGGAATACCACAGAAAAGGACGGAACTTCTGCTTAACCTTGTATCAACTCAAATGTCTTTCTCAACTTATCAAACTCTTTTTATTAATGGAGGAAAAAGTTGAAGAGCTTTCTACAGAAATTCTGCTGCTGCCTTCATTTACAGAGAGGAGTAAGAATGTTCAAGGTAATGATTGTCTTGATTTATTGGTTTCCTTTGTGCAAAAGAATAATTTTATACTATTTTCAACATTAATTACCTAATTTATGTCATCATATTTTTCAAATAAATGTGTTACCATATCCACTGAAAAAGCTTTTGAAATGTGTGGATTTACATTTGAGCACAATGACTTGTAGAAAACGACTGATCATTGAGTATAAAAGGTGTGGTGTACTAACTGTAAATATTGATGGATAGCCATAATAAAAACCTGTCAAACACTGTAACAAGGTATCTCCTCTGGATTGTCTATAAAATCCCATGTTTCACATAGGACACAAAAATACTTGGAGTCTGAATTCTTTGAAACTGACTTTTTCTGAACTTGTCCTTGAAAGCTGCCTTTTCAAAGAGGGAAAAACACTGACTTCAGTATCAGTTTAGTTGATCTTAGCGTACATGAAACTACCTGCTTAAGGATATAATCCTTGTTTAACCTGCATTTCTCACACTTACTCCTATGTACTATGTTTACTAACATGCTTATCTCACTGGCTTCAGAGGTTGTGTTACCGAAGAAGACTCTAAATCAGTAAAATGATCAAGCCTCAGGTTTTTGCTATAGGTTGCATTTGCTGTAACTTCCAAGCTCATTTGTTTTTTCATCTAGTTGTGTTCAGGAGAACCTGGTATTGTGAAAATTCTGCTGAATAACACCTTCCAGGTGTACACTTATAAATGTTCTTCTACTTTGCTACTTCTGCCAGTAGAGACTCCAAGTCATGGGAGAGAAGTGGTTTCAAGAGCTTTGATTATATTGCAGGAAAAAATCAGACCAGAAATGAGGCCAGGCTGCTCAGGGAGAGAGGATAGGTGAAGTTAAATGTTCACTATCTCAATAGTCAAGCTGCGGGCTGTGGAGAAGGGTATTTTGGGACTGATGTAGTCTCAGAATACTAAACTGATGAAAATAAAAATATTAAATAAGAGTTCCAAGGCACATGTTTTGTTAATATTAATCAACCTGTAATATTGACACTCCAAAATAAAGAAATACAGGTTACCCTATGTATTTTTAAAATATACATCAAAGCTCTAGTAAAATGTGCATTTGAATTCCACTTCTGCTACTGACTTCAATGTATTTTTGCCTCCTTTAGTCACTCAGTTTTACTAATTCTCAAGGAATGTTTAGCTTCTATACATTACGATATGTGTTTTATGGCCTTGATTCTACCAAGAGGTGTTAGAATAAACTTGTGGAATTTTCCTCATGTGTTGGACAGGGTATATATTCAGTAAGAGCAATAGCAAATGTACTTTTTGTAACTGCATTATGTGAGAAAGTGTAGAAAAAATTCAAGAAGTCTTGAATGGGAAATTTATTTGATATTTATGGACTATATTCTAAGGCATAAGGTCTCCAGTAATTCAGAGAACTTAAAGAATTCAACATTAGCAAGAAACATTTTACTTTCCAGGAAGTAAAATTTATCCTGTAGGCATTTTTCCAAGTTTAATTACTTTCAGAACTTTTTCTCCAAAGAGTGTTAAGCTGCCTTCTTTGAGAAATATTCTTTCAGAGTAATCATGTCTATAGCAAGTTGGTTCTTAACTGGTACCTCTACCTGATCAAGTCTGAATGGGAAATATTATTAGATCTTGTAGGAAAAAGTTATGTGGGTAGAAGGTACATTCTAAGAAAATCATAGAATTCATTTTACCCTGGAAAACAAGTGAGTGTAAATATTTTTCAGGTGCTTTTGGTGAAGTCTTCAGACATACTTTTGGTTTTAGAGTTGCATTCTGATCATGTGGTTCTGTTCACAAGACTTTTCTCAGTGATATATTTACAGATAGTTTGTGAAAAGAAGACATATCGAGAGAAATTTTTAGCAAGAGGTCTGACTAGAAGAAAAGTTTATTGGTGTTATTTTAATTTCATGTTGTTGGAAATCTCAAGTGTAGTGAAGTGAAAGGTGATTGGATGTGGGAGAATGAAAGCTATGTTTCCAGTAGTTCCAGGTTGTGTTAAGTACCGAAAGGGATTTAAGATTTTCTCTGTTAATGTCCTATATTGGGTTGATAATCTAATTTTTTTCACTGATGATGGCTGAGTTTTTTGATAAGAAGGATTGGTTCAAATCCTTGCTTTATTTTGATAAGTGACTAGACAATATAACAGCCATCTTCTGTACTTATTTAGAAGCCTTGTTTCTAGAAATCTTGTTTAATTTGACGGAGTTGAGAGTGTAGATATGTTTGAAGCAGCTTTAAATTAACTTGGGTACAAAGGTCAAGTCTATAGTGCAGCAGAGGCTGCAGAACCAGCCTAAGAAGCAGAGCAAACTAGCACAGGCTGAAGTGTGTGCTGGTAGTGCTAGACAGTTACCCATACTTGCGGTGGTTGAGTATATCTGGCATACCCCTGTGTCTCTGCAGTGAGGTATATCTGAAGCGTTAGTTCTCTGCAAGTACTACTGCTGGCAAATTAGGGAAAGATGGCCAGTTTATAAAAGGTAGGTGCATGTCCAAGTCACCTAAAGTTTCCATAGGCATTGTATAGACAGAAGCCTTGTAGTTGTTTCCTTTTATTTTTTGGTTGCTTTTAGTATTCATGGGAGACTTTTCATTTACGTAACTCACAGAGAGATGCAACATTTTTTTATTTTTTTTTAATGTGCTTGTGTCAAGTGGTGTGTTTATGGGTCTAGCTGTTTCAAAGTCAATTGATTTTTTGTTTTATATTCCATAATACTTCAATTTTGATATTTAGAACATGTATAAAGTTCCATACAAAACAAAGTAGTTCTTTGGATGGTTCCTCTTTTCATTTTTTTTTTTTTGTCCCAAAGATGGCATCTGAGTTTTATCTAAACCAGACTGTTTCTTGGCCCTCATTTTTCCCTAAACCCAGCAATGACAAAGAGCAACGGCTGCATAAATTGGATGTAAGAAGAACACTTAGGGTTTATCACAGAAGAATCAAAGATTTCATATCTTCTGACAGATTGTTTGTACTCTTAGGGGGTCTTAAGAGGGGTCAAATGGCTTCTAAGAGTTGCTTAGCTAGATGGTTAAGGGATTGTATTAGAGAGGCGTATGTAGTTAAGGGTAAAGAGGCTCCCAGGGTTTGTAAAGCTCATTACACTAGGACTATAGCTGCTTCTTGGGCGGAGAGGTCGAAGGCTTCCACATTGGAAATTTGCAAGGTGGCCACCTGGGCTTCTCTTCATACTTTTTCATTGCATTATTGCTTGGATGTAGTCTCTTCTGCAGATTCTGCTTTTGGTAGGAGGTTGCTTGTGAACCAAAAAAAAGAACAGTGAAGAAAAGAAAGACATGTAGTTCAGAGTTCTAGCTGGCAACAAGACAAGTTTCTTTGCAGCGTGCACAATGGAATCCTATGAAGACCAATTTAGGCCGTTGAAAATAGATGTTAGAGGGAAGTACTGCCTACCAGTGTTCTCTGATGGTAACCCCAAGGCAGACAATAGCACCAAAGGAAACAGTGAACCAGAGTGAACTCTGTAGGGAGATGGATGTAGAGAGTTTTTTAGGTGATACGGATAGGTCTCTGAGTTCAGTTTGAGAGTTCTTTATCTGGCATCTTCTGGAATATATTCAGAATCCTCATTTTCACAAATTACTTTGCCTAGATTGGAGAAAAGAATTGTCTGAATTGCATGTTCCATTCTAACTTCTTTTCACTGTTCTACACCCAGTTCTTCCTTATTTTATTTTTTGACTTTACCAGCAGATACTTAGTGTTCCGCAATGAGCAATATGTACATACCAAGATTTGAGCTTGTTTTAAAGCTGCATTTGTGTTATCTAAGCACATTTTCTTAAAAAAGATAGTATAAATATACATTTTATCTACTACCAATGTGTTCTTCAAGTTATTCTTTAAAGCAAATATAAGGAGAAAACCATGCAAAGTTCTTTGAAAAACAACTAATGGTGTGGTTTTGTTCCACCCTGAACGTTAGCGTGACATCTGGGTAAGACTGCTACTCTGCTTTTCAGAGAAAAGGTATCTGTATTTTTCTATCATTTGCAGGGCCTTTATTTCACTTCATTCCACTACAGGCTCTGGACTTCATAAAATGAAAGGAGCTACCATACCCAGTTTTTTTCTTTACTATTTAACCCTTTTGCCTGCAGGTATCTTGTCATGCCTACTGTGATGAGATAGTCTACTTCTCTATTTATGTTCTGTTGAAATTCGTGAGATATTTTGACATACCTAGTTCTTCCAGCATCATGTGAGTTGTTCTCTTTGAAGCAATCAATAAGATATTCATCTACAATCAAGGGTTAAGCAGGAGATTTGGGTTTAGAACTCTGCCAAATTGCATTCTCTTTCCATCTTTAAGTTCAATTTTTCTTTCCCCTTGGGTTTTCAGAAGCCTCTTATTAAGACTTCTAAAAATAAAAAAATATCTAATGTGCTTTCATCTGTGTCACCTTTTTTTCCCATTTCAGTGAGAAAGATGAACTTTGGACAGATCAGATAATGAATACCAAGAAAGGCTTTTTCCAATGGAGTGCTTGAAAACACTGGGGGCAAGGTTGTCAAGTCCTTAAGTTTACAGGCTCTGGCTCATGAGACTGGGAAGATTTGCAAAGGTCTTTCCTTCACACCTTAAGGAGAAATCCTTAACTCTATATCCATTTGTGAAAAGTGTAATAAAAGGACTGATTTTTATTGCAAAGTTGCAATATTGCAAAAGTTGCATTTGAAGATTAAAAAAACCTGAGATTTTTGCTTTGGTCTCAACATAAGATGTTCAAGCATATTCTTTTACAAATGCGCAGCTTCAATGGATCAATCCAAAGTGAAGATTAATTTACACTTGGATGGGAATATGATTTCAGAGGTACATTTTATGCATCTGGGTTAGTACAGTTTGCTCATATAGTACAACAAGTAAAAGGTCCATTGTTGAAGATAGAAAGCAAAGGTTTTTTTGACCCATAGTTAGTCAGGAATTTTTTTATTTTTATTTCTATTTCTGGAGGAAGAGTTCTTCCCGCTTCTGCAAGATGTATTATTTCCAGTATGGTTTCAGTAAAAGTTCTGACTAAGCTGGCTGAATCCAATTTGTAAGCTACTTTGATAGCACTGATACTTAGCTTGTACACAGATATTGAGTAGTCACACAAAAGCTTTCCTTGATACTTTGCTGTTCTATGCTGCATGCAAGATGACTGTTCTTATGGCCCTAAATACTATAAAAATAGGAAAGCTGTGGAATTCTATAGAGAAAAAATAATTAATAGAACTTCTTATAAGAAATAAAAATAATTATATTTAGAATGCACTGTTATTCTTTGGTCTTTGTAATCATCATTACAAAACCAGAAAAACACATCATTACAATACCAGAAAAAAATGTAGAAAGAATTAAATAAATTGTAGATAGAGGGGGCCTAGGCAAACAATTGTTTTGGAGAGAAGAATAATCCCAGACAAATTTTAATACACACAAGGAAAGCCGGCTGGAGAGTTTTGATTTTAAGTGTAACACTGAGTATAATCTTTTTTCATTATTTACAATCAAAATTATGAAAGCTGCCTAGCTGGTAAACTAAAGAAAGCATATAAATTATGAGCAGACCGCCAAGACTAGATGTTTGTAAAACATCAGTTTCAAGAAAGATAAAGCAAGGATTTGTGGTTAATCCGATCTTCCCTAATAACCAAGAATGGTGAAGATGTAGAATATACTCTGGAAAAGGAGCAAATATTAGAAAATGACGTTTTCTTTCAGCCTCCATCTTCTTTCATGACATTCACTTTTTTCTGCTGTCTTTCTGCAAATTCTCTTCTCTAAACAACCATGTGAGAAGGATCACATGCATTTCTTTCTATCTGTGCAAATGCAGTTTGATATTTTAAAGAGAGGAGTCAAAGAATTTTTCTAGAAAAATGGCTTTCTGGATAGGTATTTTTCTTCCTACCCATGCCTGCCTTCCTGTCTGCAGTGTCAGACTAATTTGGGCAGCTGTAAATTGAATAAAGCTGTGCTTATCTTTCCCAGGAGAGTTTGCTGTTTAGAGCAGGACAGTCAAAAGACAAGTTGTAAGGCTCTAAAGTTCTTGCTTGATGAGACACTTAAATGGCCTTGCAGTTTTTCATATATTCTGAGTTAGACATACAGTACAAATACCAACAGGATGTTCTCAGGAGGTCAAAACAACAACAAAGAACTTTACTGGCAACTTGAAGATATCAAAGAACTTTGGCAAAAGGTTCAGGCCAGCATTCAATCAACATAAAACACTTCTCAAAGCATTTACTTAGCTTAGACTTAACAAACTCTAAACCCGTTTAATTTTAAGTTACTCAAAAGTTCCAAGACGAGGGAATTAAAAGAAGAAAGAGAAAGAAAGAAAGAGAGAAAAGGTCTAGAAAAGAACAAACGTAACTACCACTCCTGATGCCAGTGGTGTTCAACTCAAAGAGTTTCCAAGAGGGAGTAAGGTCAAGACATGCTCACCTTTTGTCTCAGGTTAAATACCCTTTGGCTTTCCTGGATTCTTCTCCAGGTGGGAGTGCCAGTTCATCTGGTCACTCGGGCTGGACTAGGGCTCCAGGGGCAAAATATGGAGCATTGCCTGCGATGTGCCAGGGATTGGCAGCCAGTGTGGGGCAGGGATATGGGTTCTGTGGGGTGGAGTGTATGGAGCACTGTGCTGCCTCACCAAGGCCTGACTTCTCTCTTTCCCTCAGACACACCCCCAAAGCATTTTGAGCAAGCAATCCTTCCAGTTTCTCAGACAAGTGAAGAAGTTGCAGGACAGGAGGGGTGTAATTTGTTATCTGTCTCTGTGGAAATAGTGTTTGAGAGGAAGGTTGTAGTAGCATCTGAAGAGCAGAGGGTTTATGGGGGCTGTGGCTAAATGTACAATGTTCAATACAAAGTGTGAAGGCAATCCTTCCTGGCTGGAGGTTAAATCCAAGAAGAGTAAGGCCAGCTATACCCAGATGAGATTTGGGGAAAGCAAAAATTTTGAGAAACCAAAGGAAGTCAGTAAAATATGGGAGACTTGAACTTGGGTCTTCTTTGAGAAGTTTTTAATTTGTGTAAGCTTACATGCATGAACGTAGATACATACAAGAATAAAGCATGAGTTCCCAGACTGTTAATTAGAATAGAAGGTGAGATAATACAGTAGAACATGTTAATTTCATAATGAAGGAGCCTGTAAGATAGCTGTTGTGGGTGTAAGCATCATTTGGCTTTTGCCTGTGATCCTGGAGTCACAAATCCACCATCAGCTAGATATCTATTTATCTCAGCTGTGAGTTCTTAACAAGTAAGGCAGCAGTGCTGTGACTACACAAGGATTTTAGGTTAAATGTTTAAGGTTTTCTTTAAAGTCTTGATATAAAAAGTTATAAATAGCAGATCTAAGTAGTGACAATAATACAAGAATGTGAATATATAGAAGCTTACTTATGCTTATTGTTAGAATGCAATGTTGTATCTATAAAAAAGGAGAATTGCAAGGAAAAAAGGTAAATATAAGGTAGAAAGCACAGAATAGAAAATAGGGAAAATATCCAGTCAGAGTTGTTTGGATTTTTTAAATTCTGAACTAATTTCTAAAGAAAACTGTTAGAAACTTTGTCATAAAATACATTAAAACTTGCTGAAAAAACCCCAGTAAGTTTCTGTAATGTGTTGAATGATCAGGGAGTTGGATGCCTGGTTAATATCTTTTGGGTTTATGTTCAAGCATTTTATCTTTTATTTTTTCCTAGCTCAAATGTGTCAATGTCTTTTGAAAATGCAAACAAAAATGATATTTAGGAAAAAAACCAAAATGTACAAAAAAACCCCTGAAACAAACAACAACAAAAACCCCAAAAAAACCCAAACAAACAAACAAACAAAACTCCAAAAATTTAACAAAAACCAAAAAAAAAAAAAACCAAGCCAAAAACTTCAAAGCTCTATAATGTTTTATAAGTGTATGAAAAACAGTATTTATTTTCAGAATGCAAATTGATTAGGGAAAAGGTAAAATCTGCTTTGGATAAATTAAATCCAATTCTGGAAATTTCATGGAAAGAGGAAAGCTCTTTAAACCTTGGCCATGTATTATTAGTAGCATCAGCTCACTGAAGACCTCTAAGGTTATGCCTGGAAGATAATCTTTAACAATGCTTTGGCAGCACCTTTTAATTTCATATGAAGTTATGTTACATTAGGAATATCTGCACCACTGTTGTTTACCAGCTTTATGCTACAAGGCAGATCTTTAAAATACCATATCATTTGGTGTTATTCTTGTATCTCTTTGTGAATCAAAGATTCACAAAATGGTTAGGGTTGGAAGGGACCTTTAGAGTTCATATTGTCCAACAATCCCTGCTCAAGCAAGACCTCTAGAGCCAATTGCCCACAATTATGTCCAGATAGCTTTTGGGTATCTCCAAGGATGGAGATTCCATAATCTCTCTGGACACCCTCACTCACAGTGCTTGGTCACCTTCACAGTAAAAAAGGTGTTTCCTGATGTTCAGAGGAAACCTCCTGGTGTTTTGTCTGTTTGTGCCTGTGACCATTGGCTGTGTCATTGTGGAAGACTGATTCTGGCCTCTTTGGACCCTCCTTTCAGGTATTTATATACATTAGAGATATATCCAGCCCTTAGCTTTCTCTTCTGTTGGCTAACAGTTCCAGTGCTCCCAGCCTGTCCTCCATTCCTTTTGTCATCTTCCATGGCCCTTTGTTAGACACTCTCCAGTATGTTCATGTCTGTCTTGTACTGAGTAACCCAGAACTGTACATATCACTCCAGGTGTGGCTCATCACTGTTGAGCAGAGAGGAAGAATAATTTCCCTTGACCTGCTTACAGTGCTTTGCCTGATGCAAACCAGACACCATCAGCCTCCTTTGCTGGATTATGTTAAACTTTGTATACTTGTGGACTACCAAGTCCTTTTATGCAAAGCTTCTTCTTAGCTGGGAGAACTCCAGCATGGGTTGATGCTTGGGTTTGTTCCTCGCCAGGTGCATGGCTTTGTTTCTTGGACTTTATGATGTTCTAGTGTGGCCATTTCTCCAGCCTGTTGAGGTCCTTCTGGACTGGCATCATGACTATCTGCCATCCAGTTTGATGTCAGCTGCAGATTTGCTCAGGGTACACTGTACCCCATCATCCTGATCATTAATAAAGATGTTGAACAGGATTGGACCTAGTATTGCTCCCTCAGATAGATTGCTGATTACAGGCCTCAAACTAGACTTCGTGCCACAGATCACTGCATTTGAGGCTTGGCTATTCTGCCACTTTTCAACTCACTTTACTGACTCTTTGTCCAGTCCACACATCAAGAGCTTGTCTACATTTTCTCCTATAATGAGATATTATGGGAGACATGGGCTTTATTGAAATCCATGTGGACAATATCCATTGTTGTTTGCCATCTACCAGGCCAATCATTTCTTCATGGTTTATCAGGTTAGTCAAGCTTCCATTACTGAAGCTATGCTGAATGCTCCTGATGAATTCTTTGTAATGCACCTGGAAAAGCCTCTAGTACCTTCCCTTGGCTTGAAGTGAGGTTGACAAGACTCTGATTCCCTGAGTCCTCCTTGTTGCCCATTTTGAAATAGGAGCGATGTTTGCTTTCTTCAAGCCTTTGGACTCTTCTCCCAGTTGCCATGATTGATTAAAGATTATTGAGAGTCGAGATCTTGTAATGACATCTGCCAGTTCCCTCCACACTTGTAGGTGCATCCCACAAGGGCCCAAGGATTTCAATATGCTGAGTTTGCTTAGTTATTGTCAGACCTGATCCTCATCCACCAGGAGTACCTCCTCCTTGCTCCAACCTTACATCCTGGTGTCTGTGGCCTGAGATTTCTGAAGGCTGGCCTTGATAGTAAATTGAAGTAATAAATAATTGAAATAAGTTGAATAGTAGTAATAGTAAGTTGAAGAAGACATTCGGTATCTCAGGCTTTTCCATATCTGTATTACCAGGTCCCCCATCTTGTTGAGCAAAGGGTTCATGTTTTCCTTGTCTTCCATTTATCACCTGTGTACCTACAGAAGCCTTTCTTATTGTCTTTGACTTCCTTGGCCAAATTAGTTGCATTTGAGCTTTAACTTCCTTAACTTTTTCCATGCTTAAAAGTTGTTTATGTGTTCCTCCCCGGTTACCCAGCCTTACTTTCACACTCTGTGTGCTACATTTTGTGTTTGAGTTTGGCTTGGTCTTCTTGTTCATGCATGGAGGCCTTTTCAACACTCTGGAGCTTTGCAGAGGTGATCCTAGAATATTAATCAAATTTCTTGTGTCCCATTACTTAGGACCTTATCCCATGGGAATCTTCCAAGCAGATATTTGCTCTTTTGAAGCCTGGGGCTGTGAGCTTGCTTTTCACCCTCATTTGTGCTCTCAGGATCTGGAACTCCACTATCTCATGGTCACTGCATCCAAGGCTGCCTAGGACTTTCAAGTCCCCAACAAGCACTTCCATTTGTGTTTGTATCAATTGGAAGAGGAATCACCAATGCACTTCAGGAACCCAGATTTCTTGAAACACTGATAAAAATGGTATCAACCCCACATATTGGTTTGTCCTTGACAAAACTGGGGCAATATCCCATTACTGGTTACTGCATATAATCATAAGATTTATGAGTGAGCTTTGTACCAGGCCTTCTTAAGGAGCTTCTTTCGTTCTTTATATTTTTATAAGCCATCATTTTGCTCATAATAACTGTACTACTAATTAACTGTCTTTTTAATACTTATTGTATTGGTATTTCCAAAAAAGTAAAAGCTGTAAAAATATATTAGTGTTCAATTGATATACTTCTTTGAACAAAGAGGAGAAATTAATTTCTGTATAGATCTAGTGTTATCCATTCTCCCTAAGAAGAGATGACTTCACAATCAGTATAAATATGCATTTATGACAAAAGAAACCATATTTTGCACATAGTATATGCATTTGTATAAAATTCAAGTACAATCAGATGTGGATTTCATCATGTTATATAAAAGAAATTGTGTATAACTTGAATCTGACTTTATTATAACATTAGTATTCCCCTACATGTTCTTGAGGGGTTTTTTATGCTTCATATTGATATATCAGAAGATGTTGTAGGCTGCTGACTTTTCTACAGAATTAATCTTAACTTTGATCTCTTTTATCATACTGTGAAGGAGTTCTGAAGAGAGCTAGTGGGGAGCTTTTAATAGGAGAAACTAGAGCAAATGAAACCAGCGTGCTTCCTGAACAGTTACTTCAGGTAGAAGAGGTGAGTATGAAAAGAGTCTTACACTTTGTATGGGGTTTTCTTTTGTGTGTCTCCAGTGTAGACTTTCTCCATGTTCATTATAAACACCTATTGCCATAGTTTCATTACTTCAGCTTCTGTGATTACTTTTATGTGCAAAGTTTCAGTTTAGATGGAATAAAATTGTATGTTGTTCAAAGAAGTGGTTGGTATTTAGTAGTTAATAGCAGAAAAAAACATAAGATACCTCAAAACAAAATGAAAAAAAACCCCTAAAATATGATTGAAGTATTATACATATAATCTCAAAGAATCTTGAAGAAGATGTATGAAGTTATTAGAATTTGATCATATTGGTTCTTTCTAGAGATACAGGTACTCATACAATGTCTAGTTTCTTTGATGCCAACAAACTACTGTATAATAAGCACTAGTACTTTGTAGAATGTACATACAAGATTGTTTTTATCTGGCTCCCATTTACTCCAAAACACATTGTTGATTTGATGGTACCTAAATTCTTCAACAAGTCTGATACTTTGTATAGTGAAGTTTAATTTCTTAATGGCTTGATTTTAATGCTGAAATTCTTCTAAAATGTGCTTTGGAGTGATGTTTGAGAGTAATGGTAATATGTATTACAAAGAATATTTTAGGTACATCGAGATGTACTTGATTCCCATCAAAAAAACAAAATGAGAGAGTGCAAAGATGTGTGTCCATGGGGGCTGTCTCTTTGCTTACAAGAGCTGAATGTTGCTAGTGTGGAAAGGGAAAGGAAGGAGGATACAACTTTTAAATTGAAGTAAAATGAAAGGGCTTCTCTTTGTAGCCCTTCATTGTCTTAGTATTAGGAGGAAAAGTCAGGAATGTCTCTTCTATTCTCCTACCATGCCCTCATGGTGGAGATAATTAGTGAACATCATCTTATGTCATTAAGATATGTCTCTCAATTCTCAAATTGCCACTTCTGGAAAGGTTTAAGTCTGATGTAAGTTGTCAGAGCAATGCAAAGATAAGTCAAAAAGTAATGATGTCTTACTGTGTCTATTTCTGGCAACGATTACACTTCAGATTACTTCAGAAGTCTGTTTAAAGAAGGCAAGGAACGGATGTAAACCACAGTAAAATCTATCATTGGCTAAAAATTACATATCTCTATTTAAACATTTTAATCTTTTCTAAATCCAGCTGTAGAGAAGTGAAATACAGTGTGGCTGTGTTAAAACCAGCTCCTCTTAAAGTGCTCTCCATTGAGATTCATGTCTAGTAACTTCCAGTTGTTACCTTGCAGTGAAAATTGTTACAGGGTATGCATTGCTAGATTAGTTGTTGTACTATTGAAAATATATATACATTCTTTGACTTTGTTAAGTAGATTCTGTTCAAGATTTTGAATTAAATAAAGACGAAGCATATTTTTTAGAAGCCATCTTGTTTAAACAGGAATTTCTTTTTTCTGAAAAAATTGATGACAAATTTAATGTTGTTATGCATGTTCATTTTGTTGAGTGTAAACACTGCTTTTAGAATGATTTCAACACTAGTGGATTATATTTTAAATTCTTTAAATTAATTTCAAAATATGATGGTGTCCTGTAATTTAATTATGGATGTGCGTTTAATTTTCAGGCAATATTAACACTCAATAATGACTTTGAATTAATGTAAGTTTAATATGTATTTCAGCCTATTTTGCTAAGTTTTGGCTGGAGAAATGCATTTAAAGACCTGTCTTCTTCTGTGGCTCACTGTGTAACAATAGCAATTGAGGATTTTTCATCTAAAATTCTTCAACATGAGCAGAAAGAAGAGTTTTCAGCTGCAGGCTGTGCAATGAGTCTTGTAAACAACCAGCAAATGAGGGAGTCCTGCAGAGCAGTCCAACAGGAGGAGCAACCAAAACGAATTGCTAAGGCAGGTATCAAAAGATCTGAAGTTTGAAGGGAGACAGAATGCCAAGGCTGCTTGCCATCTACACTTTGAAGTACTTACAGTACTATTAATATTCTATATCTTATATAAATGGAATTAAGAAGAAAGTGAGAGGCATTTCAATGTGAAGCTGAACAGAGCTTTATACAATAGCCTGTAGTTTGTACTTGAAAGAATTAACTTTTGAACTTCACTGGCATTATTTTTTTCAGCCAAGAAGTTCTAAAGCATTCTGATTAGTATCTGCTCTGTTACCAAGTGGTTCAATGGGAAAATGTTGCAAGCTTTGAAATATGGCTATAAAGGGATTTCCTGTATTCATATCATTTAGACGTGCCATTCAACTAATCGGCATAACCAGTAATAAAGCCAATTTAAAGTTATTTGATTTGGCTGAAAGGTCATTTATTAATTAAATTCCTTTTGTGAGGAAAGATATGTTTGAAAGACTTTTCTTAGTAAGATTTTCAACTATTCCAGCAGATTTGGAACGCTGTTAATGAATGCTTGCATGAAATAACACATGAGCTTTGGGGACATTAATGTATGAGTTTATGAAGATATGACATGTTTGTTTCCAAATCCAGTGTTGAGAAATGTGTTTGTGTATTTTTCAAAATTAATTACTTTAGAAAATTATTTACAAGGAATTAACCTTGTGATTTGAGTGTATATTTAGTGACATTAAAACCAAATGAAGGCATTTCTAGCGTAAGATGGTTTTAATTTTTCACCTAGAATAGAATATGCAGCTTTAAAGCAAGAAGGAATGGAAGAATATTTAATTTACTTTAAAGGAATGTTACTCCTCTGTTTAAGAGATTAAAATGTTTGTAAAGCTGATTCAATATATTTGTATGTCATGCCAATTTCATTTTTCAGGAATCTGATTCTAGCTTGTATAAATTAAGCAGTGCTGTCAGAATACAAATAACTTGGTGCCACATTTATTTTTCTCAGTTTTGTTCTGACATCATGGAAGAACTCGACACATTGCTTCCATTGGCTCTGGCCTGCAGAGATGATTCTCTTCAGGAAATTAGAGCAAACTTTGTAGAGGCCTGCAGCAAAGTGGCAGCAGCAGTTCTGGCAAGACTAGAGGAGAGAAGCAAAGATGTTCCCTGGAAGGCACCCCTGCAAGACCTGTATGCAGCCCTTTCCACAGCGATATATGTCTTTCAGCATTTTACAATGTATAGCAATTTAATGAGAGAAACAAGCAAAAAGTATGTCCTTTTTACTTAAAATGTTTAATCCAAACATAAATCATATGAGACTTCATTTCATTTTGGTGATACAGTATGGTGGTAGTTTTCCAAATTGCATCGTATTTTTTAGCACATGCAGTACATGTACTATTTATGGAAATACCTGAATCAACCTGAAAGTCTAGAGCAGCCATTGCAAAACAAATTATTTATGTGTAAGCTCTGCATTTGATTTGCAGATCAATTTTTTTAATTATTTAATTTGAGAAAATAGGATTGTCCAGGGAACTGAATATACTGCTGTCATGTAAATAAAGTGCTAAGGCCTTGATTTCCTTTTCTGACCTTTGCAACGCCTAATTTTCCTAAGATCTGATCCAGCACATAGCAACCTTAGAGGACAATATAAAAATACATTTCTGTGCTTTTTCCTGACACCATGTGTTTTCAGACATGGAAAGAAATACATAAATTATAGTTTTAGAATTTAGTTTATTACGAATAAAAATTAGAGAATATATGAAGCAGGAGTGTAAAGTCAAAGGCAGTGTTTAACCTGGGGAGAAATACAATTGCACTTGCTTTCAGGAGATTTTGTCTTAAGGTACTAGAGTCTATTGGTCCACATGTTTCTAGCCATGTGCAATTTAAAAGTAGAAACAGTGGTTTTGGGGAGGGACCCTGAGGTAGCACAGTTTCTAAGGAACGTATGATTTCTAAGTGGCTGTGTGCACTGTTGAGCTGCTTTCTCTCTGATGTTTTACTTTCTCTTGCATGAAGTGTATCTTCGTGCGTGGGAAGTCTGAGACAGAATACTGCTCAATAATTCTTTTTAGGGGTATTATCAAAAACTTTTAGTACATACCTACCAAAAGCAATCTCTGTACTCTGTGCTTATGTTTTCTTTGTCACACTCAGTGCTGATGTAATAATTGCTGATGCAAGAATGCTGCAACACAGAAATAAGTGAATGACAAATGTACTTGTCTCAGAAAACAGGATGAAGTAATTTATTTCTCAGTGACTGGTTAAATGAGAATTTATAGAGAAGCAGACATATTTTAAGAACTTCTGAAACAAAAAGTTTCAAAACTGAATGCTAGGTTCAGGACCAAGAGGAAATGAATGATTGATGCCTACTAATCAAAACTATTTGCAATGCTAGGATTGTTACCTCCTAGTGCACAGCCTTTCAATCATTGTCTCTTTAATCATTCTCTCTGAACAGACCCTTGTTCCTAGTGCCTGTCCAAAAATACCAGGAATTCATCAGCATTCTCCAGTTTCAAGTTACGAACTACTGCATCAGAGTTTGTGCTACAAGCATTTTACAGGATGCTGAGAGTCACTACTGGGATGACTACAAAGCTTTTTACGAGGTGTGAGGTTAAGTTTACTATGGATCCCTTTTACAAAATGTGTTTTAGTGGTTGCCAGCTCTCTGACTAATCAGAAGCATGAGATCGACATTGTTTTTACATAAGGATTATTGGAATTTACTATTTTGAAATATCTACTATTGCAGGCAAGTGTCTCTCTAGAAATGATGTAGGAAAACATAGACATTTAAAGATGAGATATAGTGTTACCATGAAGTGTTTGTGTCATTTACTTAATAAAATATTTATTGTGTGTCAAGACATTTTTATAGAACTCAGTAAAGAGGACACCATCATCTTTATCTCCAAGAACTTTACACTTTTAAAAAGTGACATATGAAAATCTTTTCTTGGAAATTTTTTATCTGATTCTTTGATTTTTATTTTCAATTGGTTCCCCTTTTTACTTTTTGTGAGTAAAGGGTGTAACAAAGGAAGATATAGTCAATATAGTTACCTAAAGCATTCAGCAATGTGTTTCTGAAATAACCAGTGCCATTTCATCTGCATCTTAAATTCACAGGTCAGATCTATAGCTATAGTCCTAATGATTCTACGAAAAAATCTAGACAATTATTTTAATTTATTGTATTTTTTTTCTTCATCATTGTTAAATTCAAACATAGGTTGACATACACTGTTTGAAACTATATTCACTTAATCCAGGATGAAGTACTGTATGGGTTTTTAATCAATAATAACTGAGATCTCTTGGAGCCAAAGTCTTGTCCTTCCTTGTATAATTTTCTGTGTGAGACAATTAGTGTGTTCTGTTAAATACTTTCTAGAATTTTTACAGGAGAGAAAATTCCATCTAGTACATGTAATCTACAGACGTAGTATAAGAAGCTGCTCAAAGTGACAAAATGTGTGCTGGATAGGGCATGCAGATCACAGAGTTATTTATTAAAATGTCCATACTCAAAGACAAGTAAATAAACATTTCAATTTTGTTTGAATGATAGCTGATAAGAAATGCGCTGGCTTTTGGTGATGCTGAATCATGATATGATCTTGTCTGTAGTGCTGTGGTACTGTGTCCTATTTATCGGTGACTGGTAACTTCACCATGGAGAAATAGTTGTCTGATGGGCAAGAATATGGAGTAGCTAAACAGTTTTATCATTACTGAACAGAACTGATGTGTGTAGGAAGGAATGAGGAAAACTGGTGTTTCAGCTCTGTATGTTTGCAGGGTTTGAGGTGAAAAGTATGTAATTTTACATCATCACTCCTCTTTCCACTTTGCCATGGGAGGTGGCCCAAAGGTAAACCATGATATGCCCTGAGTTCCTCCAGTAGGCATGCTGCTGAGCAGATGTTACTTCAATTGACCTCTTGTAGGCATACTAAATGGAAGCGATTGGATTAAGATCTATTGCTTGTTACAGAGACACTTCCCTGCCAAAACTTCCAGCAGTGAGAGGTGGCTCCTTCCAACGTATAAGCTCAGCAGGAGGAGTGTGCCACTGGGCCAGCTCACCAGATTATGTTTTTGAATGAAGCCCTTAGCGTAGCAGACATCTGCTGTAGCTGTTGGGAACTTACGTTTTCTAACAGTCAAAGAATAAAGAATTGTCTGTTAAGAGATAATGCTGAGTGGCTTATGTAATAAAACAGAGCTGCTTGTTTCCTAATATATAAGCTAAATAAAATCTCACGTGTTTTTATTATATAAAGGCTACAAAAATAGCAGCTGTTTATCAATGGAATTGTCTAGAAATGGCAACAAATAGAAACACAGGTCAGAAAAAAAGGAGTGAATCTCATTTAAATCTTCAGTGATATTTTGTTTCTGCAGTGGAAGTACAATACTAAAAAAAGGAAAAAGAGATATTACTTAAATAAACTAAAGCAGAGAAAGTGAAACAGTTTGTTTATAATTGCAAAGTTAAAGATTAAAACTTGTCAACAAGTTTTATTTTGTTCGTCATAATTTTTGCCACTTTTTAATATAAAATGCACTTAAAATATTATGTCAGAGAAAAACCAAATAGTGACAACTTCCAATAATCTGCTAATGCTCCTGCTAATATATTTTAAAAGAAGCAGATTGTTTTTTGATTTTATTGTTAAAGAATGCCTATCAAACTCAAAAAGTGGTTTAAAATTGTGGCGTTATTTTATATTTCTAATAATGCTAAAATATCAACAAATTCTTAAAATATTTCTCAGTTCCTTTGGGATGTGGGAACATCCCAAAGGAACTGTCAAAAAGCTTAATGGTAATGCTATTTGCTGTATAGTTATTAGATGAAATATTTAAACATGAGTTTTCCTGTGTGCTTTTTAGAAATATTATAGATTAACTGCTGTGATTTTGACTCCTGTGTATTTATTTCTGTGTCTTAATGGGATAGGTCTGTTTAGACAATGAAGTCTTAATACCAATCCTGATTCCTTGCCAGAAAATATATGCGTTCAATACATTAAAATTACAGGAGGAAAAAATCTTAATTAAAAAATCTGGATATCTTGTATTATTTGTTTAATAGTTCAGTTGTTCTTTTCTCTTCTCTTCTCTTCTCTT
The DNA here is from genome assembly GCA_013401135.1 of Cettia cetti. NCBI lineage: Eukaryota > Metazoa > Chordata > Aves > Passeriformes > Sylviidae > Cettia > Cettia cetti. Next base: position 113,341 of record VZUI01045270.1, on the reverse strand, counting down.
TTCTTCTTGCATATCTGTTATATATAACCAAGGTTTTATAATCAAGGTTGTGCATAGCATTTCTGAATCTGGGGAAATACATACGCTGATGTAACTTAAATAATTATTTTCTTTGCAGACAAACTGCTGTGTTAATTTTATGTGACTATTCTACTGCATACAGAATACTGTTTATGTTTTTAAACTAAACTTACAACACTATGGTTTTTAAGAATAAGTTAATTGAGGATATAAGAGTTCAAATGCTGTGGTTTTATTTTGTGGCAGAACTACAATTTTGTGACTGAAATGCAACGTGTTTCCTTGCAAATAAAGATGTCACACATCTTTTCAAGGACCATTTTTGGCTGGTCCTATCATATTCCTGGAACTCTTCAGTTACTTCCTTTCAGATTGAATTAATTATACCTATAGGAGTGAAATTGATATTTTGTAAGGTGTGTTTTTGTTATGTAATGTGTGGTGGTTTTGATAGGGGGAAAGATGCTCATTCTCTGTCCAGATGTGGCACTACTTCTGCTGTGCTCTTCATCATGATCTGTGGACTATTCTACCTCCAAAGACAGCCCAGGAGATTCTTACAGATGTACTAGAGCGATCTCTGGATATTCTGTCCTCCAGATATTGTCAGGTGTGTCCCAGTTACAAAAGAACACCACAAATCAGGTAATGGTTGTATATTTAATGTACTGTTTTGATGGAAAAAAGATGTAAATGTTATTTTTCTGTTATTCACTGCTCTGATTCAAATTTCAAGGTTAATCAACAGCAAAGGGGATAGACCAAATCTGTGCATTTTGATGTTTGTTTTAATAAAAGATACTTTGTATATTAAAGTGTAATTAGTAGTTATATTGCAAACTGGGCAGAATAGAAGGCCTCTTTCAACTCTCTGTGAAATTGTTCCATAAACTGCTTGATTTGTTTGAAATCCTCACAAAGAAAGTGCATTGAGTATTTGTGATGCAACCTAAGATGTGGATAGAATTGGCAACATCAGGATTATAAATCAAGCTGTTGATTCATTAAGGAAATGCAATGAATTCCAGTAGAATTTGTGTTTTTCATGTGAAAGACCTGCAAGGTCACATCAAAAGATTAGTCAGAATTATGCCAGTAGTGTAGAAGGAGAGAGGAGAAAGAGGCTATTCCTTTTTCTGTCATTTTAGGAAATAAGAAATTCAAAGTTTTTCTTGTTGCAATTCTTATGAGAGAAGGGTTGTTTTGAGAAGTACTAAAGCAGGTGTCTTCAAATGGAAGTTTACCCTACCTTGTCCTTTCTATCCAATTTGTTTTACTGAATAAATAGGCATATTTCTCCTAACAGAAGCACACAATTACAGAATGGAAGAGGTTGGAAGGAAACCACACTGGGTCATCTGGTCCAACCTCCCTGCTTAAGCAGGGTCATCCCAGAGTACATAGCAAAAGGCCAAGTCCAGACAGCTCTTAAATGCCTCCAGTGAGAGAGAGTCCACATCCTCTCTGGGCACTCTGTTCCAGTGCTTGGTCACCCACACAGTAAGGAAGTTCTTTCTTGTATTCAGGTGGAACTTCCTGTGCACTGATTACTGACCATTGCCTTTTGTCCTATTGCACAGCACCACTGAGAAGAATTAAAGAGTTTATAGTTTTAGAGGGTTAGAAACACTAAGCAGGTACATGTTCTGTGTGAGCTAAGAGTTATGTGCTGTCAGTTCAAGTTTTATTATAAAAAGGAGTATTGTCATGAAAGCTCAAGTAACTTGCACAAGATTCCTTTCTTGAAATGGGTAGGAAAAAAATCTTTTATTCTACATACCTATTTGTGTGCTCTGTTCCTGCAATAACTTACTGTAGTGAGGCTCTTGTAGATCTTTCGGTACAGAGAATTTTCCTGAAGACTTGCCAGGAAGTTTTTGGGAGGAAAAAAATCCCTGAAATATGAAAAATGCAATATTACTTAAATGTCATATTAGTCAATTCTATATGAATTGACTTCAAACTACTGAATAAGAAAGAACATTCTACATTTTCAGTTTGTAGAAAAGTTGTATACTTTTTAAGGTGATTCTTGAATTTTTCACTAAGTGATTTGAACTATCCAATCATGAATAGATGAAAAAATACTCTGTATAATTATATATATATATATATCACAGAATCTTTACATATATTTTTAATAATGTTGTAGTTTGTGAGGGGATCTTTTCTCCCAATGGTTCTTCAAATGGTAGAGAGCTGATGTGTAATATGGACAAATGTCTATTTATGTGTGTTTGCCTAGATTTTTCAAACATAACATCATCCTTAAAAATGCATATGATCACATGTGCATCCATGACTTTTAGGTACTTGAGTACATTTTAAAGTCCAACCTCATACATCCCATATTTTTGTTTTTCACATATTTCCTGTGTACTGTATGTCAGCATAGTCTTGTGAGATTATGTTGTTGTAGTTTGGGTTCTTGCTATTGTTCAGGCCAATGACAGGTGATGCTCTGCCAGCTTGTATCAACAGGCAACAGATTACTGACTCAAAAATGTTACACATTGTAGGATGTTGCATGGAGTTAGTTTTGCAAATTGAAGATTAAGTTCCTTTGCTCCTATTTTTTTGCCCCATCAGGATTTGAAAATACTATGTACATTTTAATTATAAGAAAACAAAGATTGTATTTATTTACTTGTAGTTTAGAAAGTAATTTGTTCATGCCTAGTGACACTGTCCTTTGAAAAAGGACATTTCCAAATCTTTAAGTCTTCTTTTTACTAGTTTCATAACAACAGCTCTGTGAAAGTATTGATTTTTTTTTACAGAGTAGCGGGTGGAGGCTTCCTGCATCACTGAGAGGAAATTTAAAGTCCATGCTGTGATTTTGGTGGTTTATCCTGTCATAAAAAATTCTGTTTAATTGGAATTTACCATTATCAAGTTGTCTTAAGTAATGTTATTCTTGGGCTTTTTTTTTGCCTACAGAGTTGATATTGCAGCAATTTTGATGTCCACTGAAGATATGCTCTGGTCAATTTGTAGTTCTGTGGAGGAGTTTCTGAATCCGCACAAAGACAGAGATTTCAAGATCTATAAAATACATAGCCACTGCAATAGTCTGATCTCTGTGCTAGCTATTTTAACTTCACCACTGAAGATTTTGTTTGAGTGAGTATGAAATAAACATTCAATTTGAGATAAAATTGGTTCTTGAACTTATATGGGTAGATCTACAAGGTGAATTCTTGTGTTGAAATCATATGCAATGCATAGTATAGACACATTTTAATAGTCTTTGACTATTTCTGAATTTGATCCCATACTTATTTTTGTGATCTTACCTAAAGCCGTATTATATCTGCTAAGACATTATTAGCTTTGGATCAAATTCCTGTGCTGTACTTTTTTTTTTTTTTTTTGGTGTTAATAACATACACACAGTGAGTGTCAGGATATTTCCTCTCTGACAAAATCAGCAGAATTTCATTATTTATTACTGCCCCAGATTTGCAATTTATTTTTCCAGTAAGGACTTACTTCTTTTAAAATATGGTCTTACTGATCTGAAAGCATTTACTACTATGGTACCAAATGCTTTGGCAAGGTTTTCAAGGTCTTAGTCAAGGTCTTTGTTTCATCAATTGAAACAAAAATCATCTTACTAGTTCAGATTTCTCTACCTTAGGCTTCCAGCTAAATCAGAATGTTCTATTGTCATCTGATAATGTTTCTAGAAATATTGGAATGTGAAGTTAATTTACTCATATGATCATCTGGTTACATTACCAGTATGCTTCAACAAATATAGTTATAGAGAGTAAGAATATCGAATGCCCATATTTATAAAATCATGTCTTCGCAAGTCACAGCAGTAAAAAATGGACTTGCACTGAAATTGGGTCTGAGTCTTTTGTTGATAAAATTCTTCTGTAAATTTGGTGTAAGAGACAATACAAAGTGAGATCACAAATTAAGAAAAAGAGGAACAACAAAAACACAAGCTAACGAAGCCACATCTTATTCAACTGGCTTTTACTTAATTATTCAAAATAAGAAAATCCTAGGTAGTACTAGGTTGGAGATTTCCTGCATATAAGCTTCTTCAACTAATTTTTTTTTTTTTGTCATGTGTGGTCTCATTTTAATATTTGTGGGCTCTAAAGTACATGCAAAAGTGGATTGTAACTGGATGTTTGATCTTATATAACAGGGTTATGAATAGATAACAGTTTAGGTGACTCAGAAACAGATTAGGTAGTTCTGCTGTGGCAGTAGAAACAGAGGCAGAAAAGGACATTGCAGTAGCTGTAACTGCTTATACTGCCACTTTTGACATTTCATCTTTCTTTTATGAAAGCCCTTAAAATGATAGACCAAAATTAATATGCAGTATAATTTGTTCCTTTTAGCGATTCTAGTCTCTTCCACTGATCAATGTTGTTTGCGTGTTTATGTATACATAGCATGACAAAAAACGTGTGCTTACTGGAGAACTCAAGGACTTTTAGAGCAAAGTGCCAATAAAAAGCTTGGTTTTTATTTTATGCAAAATGCTGCAGGTAAACAGCTTGGTCATATGGCTTTCACAGTTAGGGATGTGGATTTCATTACCTGAATGTGCTTATCTGGAGATCAAAAACTTGACATGTGCAGAATGTAGCAGCTCATTTAATTTACTACAAAGTACTGTGCAGATCACCACCAAAATATGGCAGCTTTAAAAAGAATTTTAAAAATTGTCATATTTTGTTGTATAGTTACAAAAATGTTATTAACACTGAAGATCATTTCCATATGATGCATGTTTTAGAGTAGGTAAAATTGGATTTTTTTAATGAACTTATATTCAGAACTTGTGTTTTCACAATCTGTGAGCCTCCACTATCAAAGCAATTTTAATATTGTATATTTAATTGCAGCCAATGTTTGTCAGGTAACCTAATCTGATGTCCGGAGTACAAAGAAAAAAATGGTTTAGCCAATCAGCTTCTTAAATTATTATATTCAGTTGGAAACACCAATTGAATATAGTGAATTTTTGGTATAATACCCAGGTCTGTTGTTTACTATTTACTGGGGTATGCCTAGCTCATCACTTGAAGAATCTGTCAATAATAAATTTAAAAGTTAAGCTTGATTTTAAAGGGATACTAATCTTTCATATTGTATAATCACAATTTCCATCTGTTGTCTTGGCTGTATATCTTTCAAATCTTTGGTGAAATTGACTGGAAGTGAAAACTTCTTTTCTTTTAAATCTTTCATGCTGTCTTTTGGTACTGGAAATTTTCTCTTAAGTGACTAGAATTCAATTAATCTTTAGATTACACAGAAAGTTCTGTGTAATCAAAAAGTGGCAATGATGAAACGTTTTCCAGGAGTTGTGTAATAATATATGACTGACTCGTTTCCAACTTACTAGAGAGGCTGTATTCTCTATTGCTTAAGGGAACTAAAATTGTTGCAATTTTTAAAATATTTTGTGGAAATTGAACAAAACTGTAATGGTGCTGAAAAATTAGTAATATCCTTAACTTCAAATAAAGTGATTCTGTTTTCTCATTCCTAATTTTTTGATCTAGAGTTTCTTTCCTGTATGACAAGGCTACTTAGATCTGGTCTGAAATTCACCCATGACTCTTGGATTGTCAGGGTTTAATATTTGTTTTTCTGTGCTTCATTTTTCTCTGTGGCCATCCTGAAGTATCTTTAGCATAATGGAAATGTTGTTAAAGATACCTCAGGAAGTATCAGGTTGGAAAAGACTGCTGGAGGTTGTCTAATCCAGCCTCCTCCTCAAAGCAGAACAATCACCAAGAGCAGTCAAACATGTCTATGTTTTACTGGCTGAACTGACATATGGCAACCTCCAGGAACTGAAGATTTATGACTTTTTGTAAGGCCTGCTCTGCACCTGCAATGCCTTAGTGCAAAATATTGCCTCATATCTTGTGTGAACCCTCAAAGCCGCTGGCTATAGTTTGCTGTATCACATCATCCCCCACTGAGAAAAACTGATCAGTGTTGTCTTTGTAATTGTTCTTTGGGTGGTTGTAGGCTGCCATTAGATTAATTGACACTTTAGCCTCCTCTTCACCAGAGTATAGGAGTCTGGGGCCCTCAAACATTTCTTACAGATGATTCAATTTAGTCTTCTTCAATTTCCTCACATCCTCCTTGAACTGTAAGCCCAACAGGTGGACGAAATATTCTAGGTGAGGCTTAAACTGTTGACAATTAAGCAGATGAAGTAAATCACTATCTTTGTCTTAGTTGCTGTGCTCCTCCTAATGCAACCCAGTATGTGATTTGCATTTTTTCTGGTGATAATATACTGTTGTTTTGTCTTCAACACCCTGCTGCCCATAAACCTCAGGTTTGTGGTTGGATAAGGTTGCACTCAGACAAGTCAGTTCCCAGTCTAGGTTATTGTAATTCTGTAGCTGGAGTAAAGAGTTGTTCTTTACCTCAGTCAGTTTAGTGTCACCTGAAAATGTCCTAAGAACTGTTCTTTGTCAGGTGTTGTCCATGTTGTCGAGAACCTGTTGAACAATGAGTCTCTAGAACATGCTCCCCAAATCTACTGAGTGTTGCTAGTTTCTTGCTGCTTACTCAAACCTCAGAAGTAGGAGGATTTTCATACTTCTGATTTTCCACTCATCATCTTACTCATTGACAAGGTTGTTGTCAGTTACTCAGTTCTAGTGGCTGGGGTTTCCTGTAGCGGATTGCACAGTTTCAGTGCTGCCTGTGAATACACAGGAGAGTCCAATGCCATTCTTTACTCATTACTTTCTGGAGGAGTAAATTATCTGGGCTTCAAAGTAGAGACTCTCTTCTGCCTCAGAAGCAGTCTGCCTTGAGGGTTGCTCAGTTTGGAGATCTATTTTGTGCTTGTTCTGATATTCCTTAGTCTTTTGTACTAAGTAGGCAATGATAGTCTGTAAAGTAGGAACATAAAGAGTAAGATGGATGCACCTTTTTGGGATTTCATACTGTGAATTGTTCTATCTTGCTTTCTCAACATAGGTAGAAGTCAGGCGCAATATTTAAATGTTGATAGATGCATTTAGAGAATCTATTGGCAAAAATGCTCTTTATTTTCATAAATTCAATGTTATTCAATATTAAAGACTGAAAACATTTTTCTTTAATATATGAGTTAAAACTCATGAAGTTGCTTCTTAGTGATATTTATTCCTTATACAGAGAGAAATCATACAAACACTACAAGGAAATACCATTAGGATGCATCTTGCTGACATGTCATTTCTTCACACTTTCATTCAGGCTTACAGGATCAGTTCTCACCTTGTCATACTCTACTGAAGAATAAAATCACTATAGCTTGAAATCTTGCTTTGGTATTAAATCCGCTATTCACTGCTTTGAGATAATAGGCAGCTGTTTTAGCATAACTTGAAGCAAAAAGAAATGTCGTACTAGCTATTATTGTATTTCTGTCAAAAGAGTAGTTAAGTTCAACAGTCTGGCACAGAGTTGGGTTTTCCTGGCAAGAATTACCTAGCCAGTAGTGGGCATTAAGAGATGCTGTCATGAGAATTACTGCATTATCATTAGACACTTGATTTTTTAATAGTATTTGAAGCTATTCTAATATTTAAACAATCTTTAAAACCCTCAGATTATCTCACTTTAAAATTTTCTGTAGAGATTTCAGTATAAGCAAATAAGTCAAAATACAAAAATCTGCCCTGTTTTTCTCCTTAGGATACAGCTAAGACTCTTTAGGATACAGCTAAGAATTCATACTTAACAAGCTGTTTTCATCCAGAGTTCTCTCAAGCGGTTCCTACACAACAAGATGTGTTCCTTTTTTTTGATTAGATTGCTAACCAAAATGTATTTATCACAGTTCTGCGTAAGATGTTTGCTCTATACTTTGCTACATTGAGAAAAAAAATTTTCAGTGGATGAGAGACTATAAGATTTTTTTACTTTCATAATATTGAAATTACTGTCCTTAAAATAATTATTTTCAAGTTTGCATTCTTCTTTTGTCTATATTAGAATCTCAGCTTTATTTTTAATCATCTGGTTTTCATGAATTCACAAAGAGCACAAATTCACTGTGCTAATCTTTCTGCTCAGATTTTGCTTACTTAGATTTCTGTAGTAAGTTGTTTCTACTGTTTTTTTATTAGTAGGAGTGGTTTCCAAATAAAATAGGCTATCTTTTGGAGACGTTCAGGAACTATACACCTACCTTTCTTGTTGAAAACGTATAATTCTCTTTCTTCTTTCATCTAGGTCTAATAGACATGTAGCTATAGTTCTGATTACTTTAGATGAAAGATAAAAAAATCACAGCCAAGCAAGATGAAAAGTAAGGTGCTTGTGAAGTGATAATTGTTTATATTTAATGGAGGGTGGGTGTAACAGGCTTGAATTCCTATTTGCTGGAATTGTGTACAGTGTAAATGAGAATAAAAAGGGAAGAGGCCAAGTGCCATCCATTACTATCACACATTATTAAGTCCTAGTGGCTGCTAGAAAACTGTACAAATTCTAGTAATTTATTAATAAGCAATAATTAAAGGCAAATAACAAACTATAGAATCCTGGTTTTACACATATAATTCTGACATATAATTAAATAATAAAATATTTCATTTTTAGTATCTGTAGATTTTGCCTCTCACATCATTTAAGTAGGTGAAATATTGCAAAAGTGACATCAAGCCACAATCTAGTTCTTCTCTAGTCCTTTATATTTGAAAACAACCAGTATTCCATTTTTTTCAATCCAGTGAAGGTCTAACGCTTCTGGTTCAAATTTTTGTCCAAAGTCTATTTTTGTTTGCATGTCAGTCAGTATAATTTCATAAGATACTTTACATATTGTTATTATAAAGCTATTGAAAATACTATGCATTTTTTTGTTATGCATGAAGAAAAGAGCTGTAGAAATGAATGACGGAAAAGAAATTTGCTTATTGAATGCATTTTCAAACCTAGTTTGAAAATGTGTTATATAGGAATAAAAATACAAAGAAAACTTGAATAACAGTTATTAGATACCAAGTTTCAAAGAGTGAAAGTAAATAAAATATAGAATTATAATTTTTACAGTACGTAGATTTGCATTTATGTGTTTGGATACATATATTAATAGTATTTTTCATAAGGTATTTTCTGTCTTCTATTCATATATGTATACTAAGTAGTAGCCATCCAAGGGGATTTTCAGTCTCCTGTGTAATTCAGAAATATTTGGTTTCTTCCAGAACGTTTCTGGATAATTCTGATGAACATCTTCCTCAAGATTTTTCAGAAGTCTTTTATCATCCTTTACACTGGTTATTTTGCATACCATCATCCTGCTTTTTCTTTCTGAAGTGAGTATCAAAAGTTGATTGTTGTAAATGGATCACCAGATAGTCAGTATTAGTCAAATATTGTTACAATTTGAAGAGTATATCTGAATAAATGTATAAAAAATATTTAGTTCTTTAAAAGCCATAGAAGTATTTTTTAAAATTCATTACAGCTTTTTCTAATCTTTGAGAGTCTGAAGAAAAGTTTCACTGAAAGCACTGTATTTTGCTAGTCTATTTTTTTTTTTTTTTTGATATTTGAATTTTCCATAAGGTTTTCTGGCTTTAATTAAAGAGTATATAGTTCTTGACAACACAAAAGTTCAACACAGTTGCTGTTCTGAAGGGCCTATAGTTAAAGGGGAGATAAAGAATGTTTATCCTTTTTGTTTAGGATTGCTGTTTAAAAAATATTTAGGTACATAAATCACTAATTGAACAATATGCTGCTTGATCATAGTTGAATTTTTTGGAGATTATTGAGTGATTAGAAGCAAAAGCTTAACTTTTCTGTGTCACTGCATATAATGACCAGTAAAATAGAAGATACATGCTACCAGCTGTGTTGTTTGCCTTCAATTTTGAGCCTGAAGTACTCCCACACCAGTAAAGATCCTCTCCTAATGCCCCCTTCACCTACCCCTTCTCTTCTTCAGGGTTATTTCCTGAGAGGTTTTCACTAAAAGGCTGTTTTTGTAAGATGTTACTGTGTTTTCTGAGAAAGTGTTTTTATATTTTGGAGGAGTATGTTATCAAATGAGTGGTAACCTATGAATGACCCATGTGCTTTGGATTTATTACCTCTTTCCTGGTACATACAGTATCTTTTACCTTATGAAAATACCTTCACTATAATTTTGCCCTGTACTATACAAAACATGCTGATTTCTCTCCACAGGCTCCATTCCTTACTACAGGTCATCAATCCTGTTCTCTCCTTCCTTCTGATATCTGCTGAACCAGACAATATATGTTGTGACTGCATCAAAATAATGTGGTTCGCTAACTACATGCCAAACAGAGTTAAATAACTGGTGAATTCAGAATGTGTCCTGCTTGAAATAGTAATTTAAGTTCTTATAAAGCATGAAAGATCATGTGTGTTTATCAAACTTCAAGGAACTTTGTCAGTGACTTTTTAAGTTCTGCATGGTTGGAGAGAAAGGAGAAGAGAAGGAGGGATTACAGTAAAGGGAATGACTCTAGGAGTCATTTCCATTAGAAAGGAATCTAATAATCCATTTCTGGAAAATTTATGCTCCATTAAGTTTTCATTGTAGAAAAGACAAAAAGTTTTTTTATACCCTCATGCAAGGCCAGATCTCAAAATTTAAATTATAGTGTGAAGTATGAGTTTTGGAAGATGATTTCATAAGTGAGTATCCTATGCTATGTAACAGTATGTAAAGGAAATGCTGGTACCATTTCAGTCTGACATAATTACCTTTTCTGAGGTGGAATTAGGATGGATATGAATAAATAGCAGAAAACTATTCCAGAGCCATGTAGTAGGCACTTATTTTCCATGAAAGAAAGATACTAAAATACACAGGTTCCTGATCACCAAATAGGAAAATGCAAAGTACAAAAGAAAGTACATCTCTGACACAGTCAGAGTAACTTGATGAGAAAAGTCCGTATATAGAGAGAGCCTTGCATACTGTCCTGGTGATAATGAGTGAACTATACTGGTAAAATATTTAATATTCCCTTTTAACAACACCTTTCAGCTACTCAGGAAAAAAAAAAAAAGTTAAGGACTCTGTATCTAATAAGTAATTCTGAGGTGTTCTGGTTTTTTCATTGGTTTTATACTCTATGTGAATGAAACTTTTTTCCCTTTCAAATACTGCCTTTAGAACATTATAAAGAAACATATTTTAGCATTGCAGAAAACTGTATTTCAGAGCATCCTAATTATTCATGGGTTGTTATCTGATTTTACATCTTATATCTAATTAAAATATATGTTCACTGTCTTTAACAAAATTGGAAGCACAGGCCATTGTATACCTCTCAACTGTGGCCACCGAATTTTTAACTGATTACTTTAACCTGTCATTTAGCTATTAAGTATTTAGTCTTCCTAAGCTTGCTATATAAAAAAAATGTTTTGCTAGTTCCTGAAATTAATTTGTTTACTATGTAACCTGATTTCCTACATTATTTTTCGTTGCTGAAAATGGCTGCAGTCTGTTTAATTTTATCAATTTGACTTCAACATCAGTGTCAAGGTTGTTACCATGAATTAGCATATCTGTTTGCCTTATAACATCTTGAACTTAGCACATAAGGTTTTCTTTTGATCTTGAATACAAACCAAAATAATATTGTTGGTTATCAAACTAAATAATTATTGATCATTTATATTACAGTTCCTTTAGTGGTAATTGTGATTCCTTCAGTGGTAATATTGAGTCATTCTTTGCCTCATTTGAAGGTTTATAATCATACCATTTGCAAATCTAAGTTGGTTTTTTTTCTTCTACTGTACAAAATAGGACATTTATATGTGTGATATTTATATGTACTTCACCTTTTATCACTTTTTATAAGGCTAGTCTTATTTTCACTAGTACTGAACTATGAGGATGAGAGAACATATGTCTCTCCATATGCACGTTAGAAAACTTCTCAGTGCATTTATTGGTGCTAGCTTCATGGCTGTAGGGAATGTCTGCTGTATTTTATTTTTCCTCCAAGTGAGTCACACCATTGTACATTTCAATTTGCAAGATGCTTAAAGAGCCAAGAACTGGTGTATATTACAACATGATAACTTCCCATCTGGTCAATGACAGACAGTTTTGGGGTTTTTTTCAATTCAGATACTCTAAAAATGTGATTTATTTCTACAGGAATTTAAAATATTATTCTTCATAAATCTAATTGACCCAACCTGTCACTTACCTTCTAGTTTGAAGGCAATGAGTGACCTTATTAGATAAGATAACATGACATTAAAGGAAGAGAAAAAAATTAAACTGGCCTGAATATTTTAACAGAATTAGTGAAGAGTTGAGTTTGTTGTCAGCCATAGCATTAATTCTAGTGTGAATATAGTAACTGTTTTAATTTTGACTTTAATTACTAACTACTGATAAGATTATATGTAGATTATATATGCATTAGATTATATATACAACAAATCTTGAACATACAGAGATTAGGATTATTATTTTAAGAATCCAAAGTCCTAATGTTTTAATGCAGTGTGTATTTTAAATATGGAGAATTTACTTTGACTTCAAGTTCTATCAAGATTTAAATATGTATGTGTATATATTTTTGATAAATGTTACTAGAATCCAGTATTTGCTAATATGCAAATATCATTGTAGAGTCAATGCTAAACTGTCCGCAAATTATATAAAGTACCAGATGAAAATTACAAAAGCTGTACATAAGGTCTTCTGGCACAAACTGTGCTTATGAAGTTAGAGGTATTTGCTTTAGTGTTAAAAGTGCAAAGGCTGAGGCGTCTAAAATCTTCCTTTACTAAAATGACTATTACAGTGGAGTTTTGTCATAATAGTGGGATGTAAGTGCCTTGCTGGAAGATGGTGCTGTGGTTTCCTTAGGTGACTTCAAGGCTGCCCTGCAAGATATTTGGCATACTCCATTTTCTAGTAATGGAAACATAGACATGGGAGGGACTAAACTAGAGGAGTGTATCAGCTGATATTTTCTTTCCCAGGACTTGTATGTTTTTATTGAGTATATTGTATAAACAGTAGCTTTGACTCAGCAGTGAAATACTTGTGCAGTCATTATTTTTTTCATGTGTGCATTCAAGTATAGTTGGGAGGTGGCACACTTAGCTAAGTCAGAGGTTGTGAAAGTATGCAACTTAGTGGAGAGGTACCCCTCTGTTAGAACAACATGAGCCAATTTTAGTTCTGTCCCAAAAGTTATGTGTAAATGGCAAAGGAAGTGTTTGAGCAGAGGCATATAAATACTTCTCTGGTCTGACAGGAAAATGTCAGGTTGAAAACCTCCTTATGAAGAAGGTTTTAATTGATGTTGGAGGTGTTTTTTCATACTGGCAGATAATCTATACCTGCCCAGTAAATGCTTCAGTCCATATGAAGTTCTTAAAAACATGCATGTAAAATTCATGTGCATAAAAGTTTATGTACGAGATGCATAAAGTTTCAATGTTACCAACTATTGTATAAACTTGTAGCCATAAAACTAAATACAGTAGGTAAAAGTGGGTTGAAATTTAATTTAAAAAAAACCCTTCAAATTAATAAAAACCTGCACATTAAGAAAAAAATAATTATCCACAATTCAATTTTGAAAACTTGTTTTTAAAAATATTTCAAGAAGAAAATACTAAATACAATAGATGACAAACATTTGGCAGGACAGATTTATTTGCTTGTTTTTTGCTTAACTGTAATGTGAGTTTAGTGATTGGAATTGGGTCACTGGCTGTGCTCAGAGTAAACCTTGGAATAGTATTTGGAAACCTCAATTTTTGCATAATATGGAAATCACAAACAGAAAATAAACAGCAAAAAGAAAACAAACTGCAATCTTTTTAAAAGCTAATGAATTTTCTCACTTCTCCCTGTTGGCAAAGCAGTAACTCAACCAGTTTGATTTTCTTGGGGATTTTTCAGGACAGTAAGAATTGCTCAGTCTAAAGTAGAATTTTGCAACCCCTTTGAGCATTTTCACTTTACTTAAGAGATTTATATACTTTATCAAAGATTGACATTTCAGATCTTGTACTCAACAATTAGCGCAATGGTAAACTAAAAAATAAGACCCTTTACATTCATCCAGCTGTAGGAAAAAAATCGGTTTTGCCTGGTAGAACAAGATAAATACAGTTCCATGAAAGAGATAAACACAGTTGCTTTGTATCAGAGGTAACTGTGACTAACAAATGTCAATTTTATTTACTAGCTGAAATTAAGTGTAAGTCTTTCTCTGAGCTGCCTTAAAGTCAGGAACCATGAAAACATTTTCAGAGTAACCTGGGAGGAGTTGACACTTAAGGGAGTTAGTGTTATATCTGCAATTTAAGGATATTAATTTCATAAATAAATTAACTGTTTATTTCTGTCTTTATCTTACATTTTGAAAGGACTCCATCAGCCAGAGAAATGGCAGCCCAAGGTCTGCTGAGGCTGCTCTTATCCCAGCCATACTGTAATCTGACCTTGCTTTTGGAAACATTGCTATACCATGATTGTCTCGTAGTGAAAATTTTGCTGAGAAGTTCAAGTAAGTATTGATACTGTCAATCCATATAAGAATATCAGTGAGAAACACAAATTCATTTTTAATTACTTAAATGCTGGAGGAAGTCTGTCAACTATTTTGAGGGTTAGGTACCCATTTACTTACCAGTAGGACACTTCTTGAATGCATATAAAGATAGAAAAAATCATCACTTTTTAATGAGAATTTGCACTCAACCAGTGTATTAATAATTTCAAAGAAAACTGCAAATAGGCTGCTATCATAAATGAAAAAGAGTCAAAATTAATTTGAGCTTAACAGAGCTTTGATACCACGACTACTGTATACAGGTTTTTGAAAATGTGGATCAGTAGTCTAAAAGACCACTTTCAAAATTACATTTGAACAGTGGAAAGCTTCTTAGATGTTTTGTTGAAGTTATTATATGCTTGTCACTGTAGACATTCTAGAATTACATAAATACGCTTCTTATGTGCTTCTCCTTGCTAATTCATTAATGCTGTTTAAATAAAGGAATGTTTCTAAAAATTTTTATTTGCATTCTGATGGTATTTTGTTTGAAGTAACAAACTTTATCGCATCTTTCCATTAGTAGCTTGCAGATCAAATGATCATATTGTTGAGTAGCTAATAATATAATCACCTATTTGACCTGATTTTGCAGTAATATGAGTCTTGGTTTTCTTTATTGTTTTGGCAAATGAATTATTCCAATTTATCAAAAAAACTATTAGGTCCACATAATATTTAATGTGTTTATGTTTATCTATCTATCTATCTATCTATCTATCTATCTATCTATCTATCTATCTATCTATCTCTCACATATTTAGTTCTGTTATTTTAAAATGGTCTAATATTTTTCAGGAGTACATCTTCCACTGCTGTCACCCATCTTTATTGCAAGCTGCAGTGCATACTTGCCTACTGAAACACATGTCATCTTTTACAAAGGCTGACAAGGGTTTGATCAGGGTCATGGTCTTACCCTAGTGTTACCCAGTATTGAGTTTTACTATCTGTTTAAATTATTACAGATAATAGGTGACAGAATGCATTAGTCTATTGACTGACCAACCTCTTAAGCTTTAGGGAAATCCGTATTACCTTGAATTACAAAACGTGTTATTCACACACACTTTATTCATGTAACTTCAATATTGGAATGAATAAACTTTCAGTTAAGATAAAGTCAGTATCTGTGATGATCCATGTCATCTAAATTAATTTCAATGGGGTTAATTGTTTAATGACAAAACGTTTGTATTCTTTATTCCTTCTCCTGTAAAGCTAAGTGTACCATAGTTTTTGAGCAATTTGCCCAAAGTGATAGCAAAACTACGTGGTGTTTAATTACATAAGAATTTTTTAAAAAGGAAAAGCCTCACATTTTTTTACATTAAGGCTTTTCTTTTCCTTTTAAAAACAGGCCAGAAGGCAAAAAATCTTAGGTATTGATGAATTTTTCTGTATTGTTTTAACACTCAAAGTAGACATCATTTAAACAGATTAAATTTCATTGTAGTCCCATTGTTCTCATGGTTGTACCATGAGAAGGTTCAGAAGGAATGTATATTCCCCATCATAGTAGGGAGTACTGTTGGGGTTGCTAAAGTTTTTCAGTAGAAAGAGTACTTGTAGAGAAGCTGTGTATGCATGATTCATGTTGCTAAATATTACAAGAAGGATGTCACATTTGTTGAAGCTATTGAAATTCCATGTATATAATTACTTACTATCGGGACAGGAAGATGACAAAATGTGCACTTTAGTAATTTTTTGTGCAATATGATACGTGAAATGTACATAAAAATTAAAATATGGGAATGTGAAATTATTCTGTCAAAAGGTAATAAATTAGGTTACCCAGAATTTGTCTTCAGTGGGTGACTGAAGTGACATATGACTACTGCATAGAGGCAACTTTGAAAAAATTGTTGAAAACTTTGATTTGCATATTTGACCTCTGTAACAGGCCACGAGTCTAAATAACCTAGGTGTGTTCAATTACAGTGCCATATAATCCTAAAGCTTTTTTCTGTAGGTCCAACATCCAGCAACTTTCTTCAAGACATGTTCTTGAGTGAGTAAAGGGTCTAAGGTCTCTGCCATGGCTTTGCAGAGAGAACCTGTGAAGATAGCTGGTACTGTGTTAATTTTCTGACAAAATGAACTATTTTGCAATTTACTTGGCACACTTTTTTAAACCACTATTGCCTTATCATTTGTAGACGTGAAATAGAAATGGATTATTTTGACAAGCAACAAATAAGAGAGGAAAAAAGGAAGTGGTGACTGTATAAAATAAGTAGCTGAATCCAGCAGATCCTGACATGGAAATGTGAAGGATGAAAGTGAATTCTGAGCATTTCTGCTAGATTTGCACTAAATACACAGCATGCCAGTGAAAAAATCTGTGACTTGTAGTTTGATAATCCTTATTTCCAGAAATCAGGAGTTTTTACTTGCATAATAAAGCATACAGCAATAGCTTCATCAGATTGCACTGGCCCAACACAGGATTAGTACCAGAGGGGACCCGATCAGACAATAGATACCCGGCCACTTATGAATAGCAGATAAGACTGGTCTCTAAGAAATTGTCTCTGAGAAATTTTCAACAGGGCACATTCCAGACCTTCAGTCAGTCCTTGTGTCTCATACATTTGTTTGAGAAGAGATAGTAGTGTCAAGTTGATGAGGAATAGTACAAAATGCAATGTATTGCTTTATAATCTTGTAAAGAATCTTATTCATTACCATAAAAACCTGGGACTCCAGTTGTTACAGAAATTTAATTTGTCTTTCTGCACACAACCTGAAAGTAAGTATTGGCATGTGGAGATAAACTGTATGAAAACTGCATTCACAGCAAGACCGGGCCGTGGGTAGTTTCACCTAGTGTTTTTGGCTTGCACAATACATATTTGAAAGACTACTAGAAGACAATATTGTTTAGGCTCAATATAGATGATATCTCAATATCTCAATCTACATCTCAATATAGATGATATTCTGGCCTAAAATTTTGAAATAAGAATTGGTAGTAACTTTTACAATTATTCTGTAATAAGTCTATGTCTGCAAATCTGAAATAAGACCCAAATAAATATGATTTGCTTCAAAAAGAGATCAATTACCTTGTACATGGAAGCAGGTTGGGGAAGGGGGGATTTCCACCAAGAAAATATAATTGTGTGGTGCACCATTAGATAACTTTCTAGACACTAATAGATATGAAGAGTTTTCTAAGACCATTCTTTTATTAACCATTTTCTGGAAAGAGAACTTGAAAATGTATTTGTAGAACTGAAAGATTCCCGCCCCCCCCCCCCCCGGCCCGTCCAATTCTTTGCCCTCTTTGAAACAGTTCTTTAACTGCCACGATGTATAATGCATTATTTTAAGGTAAATTTTACCTACTGATAATTTTAATCAAATTTAGTTAATTACATATTAGACACATAAGAATAAATAGCACTGGTTTTCTGTGAGTAAAAGAACAGTTAAAAGTGGTGATTTCACCAATTGACCTCATTTAGGAGACTGAACTATTTGTGGCAGTAGTGAGTTGTAACAGAAGAAAATGTACATGCCTTACATAAATTACCAACTCCATAAAAACTCTGGCATTATTAAAATCTGTAGCAGTATGACACTTCTATTTCAAGTTCTTGAGGGTCATTCTTTCTTAGTGTACTTTCATTGTACTTTCTTATATTTCATTTTACTTTCTTCTAATTACTTATTGGAAATAACAATCCTGTGTCATGGTTTATCACACAAGTGAAAAAACTAGCAACTGTTCTAGTCCCATGGCTCAACCACACACCATTTTGGGGAAAAATAGTCTTGTAGGTTTGGGACACAAAACTTGGTTGTTAATCTGTAACCCTGCCCTCATTAGCAGAGCAGAAGTAAGTCTCTTTGAGTAATTCATATCTTTGTGCAGAGATAGATCTCCCTTCCAGGTATTTGTGGATCATCCAATATAAGGCTTGTGGGTACCTCTGAAAGTTTTCTTAGCCTCTTCCTGATTGCAGTCTGTGTTATGGTAGCCTAATGATTAGAAGATTGCTTCAAAATTGGCACTCCTCAAGAGGTATCTCTGACCAGTAAGCTTATTGGCTTCTGCACCTGTAAAACCAGTGAAGGATGTACTGAAGTGTTATACTTCTAGCTGGAAGATAAATTAAAAAGGGACCTCATTACAGATATCCTGTTCCGTTTGGTGATTTTCCAGTGATAAGCTAGAGAAAACAGTAAATAGATTTTACGGAGTTTCTGAAAACCTAAATAGGATTTCCTATTTGGACTATAGTGGACCCCTGCTGTGAATCACTTACCTTTTCTTGACAGAAGATAGTGTCTGATACATGTGTGATAGACTCATTGTCTGTGATATATGGTCATATGGATAGCTTTTCGAAAACTTAGTAATTTTGGGTAGGAACTTCTTGTTACAGTAGAGCTCTAGACTGAATAAGTTTTAAGAAGGTAAGCTGTTAAGTATCCAATACATGGAAGAACACAAGGGAGCTAATGTGACCATAGGACCACATGCAGTATTTCCTTATCAGATTTTGACTGTCAGAATGTCACCCTTTCTGTGTACTATCCCATAAAATCAGTACTGGAGGTATTCTGACAGTAGTGGGTTTTTTTCTATTGGCCATAGATAAGACAGATTCTACAGAAGTCACAAACTCAGAAATTCATTAATGGAAGCTTCTTCTCAAACAGTTGAAAATAAATTGTTTAGGGAGAAAGAAATCCAAATAGAGTTGAATGAAATTAACATGCTGTGGCACTGATGACATGTAAATATATAACTACAGAAGTAGTTTGCTGATATGGTAATAATTTATGGGCAGATGATATAAGTGTTGTTAAAGGGTTTTTTCCATGTTGGGCTTTTAGGTTGTCATAAATTTAGGATTTGTTTGATTCATAGGTAGCAGCTAATATAGGGTTTATTATTATTTGGAATGTATTAAATTGAAATGTGTAAGTTTTAAGATCTGGGTTTTATTCAGGACTAATATGACCCTGAGATGAGCTTAGTTGGTTAAAATGTGGTGCTGTTAGCAACAAGGTTGTGGTTGCAGCCCCCGTATGGGCCATTTACTTAAGAGCTGGACTTGATGACCCTTGTAGGTCCCTTCCAACTCAGAGTATTCTGTGACTCTTCCCTGTGTCTATGATGTAAAATTTCTCCTTGGAATTTAAAACTAAAATAATACACTTTCTGCTCGAATGAAGCCATGATCAAAATAACGATAGATTTTAGCTGTCATTGGAGAGGAGCAACTCTGAAAGAAAAGTAAAATTGCCTACCAGGTCAAATACAGTAAAGGAACAGAAAAAAGTCAGTGACAAAAGAAGCACTGAGGATGTAGTGTACTGCAGAGTGCCTGCTGAAGTATTTTATTCTATAAACAAATAGAGCATATCCTTATGGCATTCTTTATATCCTCATCAGTTGCTGATTGCTTTAAATTCAATAAAGAAAGTGAAAGTTTCATACTCTTTGCAAATTAAAGACCAATATCAGAAATAATTTCTTCCGTCTTCAATTCCTCTCCCTAAATGAAACAGCATGTATGAATTTGAGTTTTGACTACCTCTTTTGGTCAAAAAAGACAGTACAACTGTTTGTATCTTGGCTGTTGTATATGGATTAACTGTTGAGAGTGAAGTCTAGAGTCAGTAACAGGATTTTTTGAATGCAACAAGATTCATTTTACGGCTAGACTAGTCAGATAAGTGCTGGATGAGCAATAATGCTGGCAAATTACTGGCTGGTAATTCTATCAGTAAGAAAGAAATATGGGTAAATTGCACTTGTAAGTCTGCCTTTCTGAAGTTATGTTTTTAAAATACACCATAGTATCCCAAGAGGTTTAGTGTATTATTTTGTAGGAAGAATGATTCATTGTGAATGGTTAGGGCATTGCTGTTATTCAATAGATATATCATTTTCTTATAGATTTATTTATTAAAACAATAGTATTCTAATATATTTTGGTGTCTTCTGTGCATGTAGAACATCATGCTATATGGAAATAACAAACAGCTGGGTTTTTTTATTTTAGCAGGTATCTAGATAAATATAGCTGCATTTATGTATGAATTCTAAGTCTTGCTAAAATAATAAAGAAGCCACTCCTTTGAGCTACCTATGGGAGCTTTAGGTTCCCTTCACAGATTAGCTTTTGCTATACAAATGTAATCAGTGAAAAAAAGAGAACTGTATAGAGGAAAGCATCACAGGGCAGTAAGTATAATATCTATCATATAAATTCTGTTCTATGTAATAATTTACAAGAAGGCTGTTTAGAAGTTCAAACTGAGATTATTATTTAATGTTATGACAGGTGATCTGATAAATGTAAAAGAAAAAATCTAAGGCAAGAGAAATCTACATATCTTTCTGTAGATTCCTAATTCATAATGTTTAACCAGCTATACTGATTTGCTAGCTAAAGTTTTCAAATCATATTATCCTTTAAGGTCCCTTGTGACCCAAAGCATTCTGTGATTCTGTGATCCATGCCCACTTATCCGTCAGAAAACTCATTTTAATGTGAGCTTTCAGGTTGTTCTTATTACAGCATTTACTTCAGGGCAAAGCAAGAAAAAGCTGATGAATAATTACATATCTTGTTATATTTAGCTACAGAATGATTTAGTAGTGGATTTATGAAGATCTTTGCTTAAAAGCACAGGAGTTGCATTATACAGTATTTGTAGCAAGATTTATGTATAGCTCTTTCTACAAAATTATTTAATGCTCCATTCTCCTTATCTAATTCTCTTGGTTTTCTTTTCTAATTGTTTAGAAAAGTTATTAGTAAGTTGTGACTCAAACTTTCCATGCGGTATGGTCATGAAGAAAATTTAGGCTAAATTTCAAGTCATAAGCACCTTTAAACAAACTAATTTCCCATCATGTACTGCAAAGACAGTTTACGTAGTACTTGAAATCTTAGCAAACATCCCCCTATAACTTGGTTTTAAAAAAGAAATACTTAGAGTAATAGACTCAAAGTTCATTTCAGATTTTCATCTCACTATTTGAACTGCTTTTTCTGCTTTGATGGTTATTTCTTTGTCATGCATGTACCTGGTTTGAGCGAATGAATGGAATCCATTTGATTCTTCACTGAGAGTCATCTGGCATTGAAAACAATGTATGTCAGCTTTCTCAGCTCATAGGAAAAAGGAAGGCTGATTAAAAAACTGTCTTGTTGCTGATCTGTCTGCTACTTTGGGGAAAAAACCCACAGCTTGTTATGAAATCACTAATGTTTTTCAGCTTTATACATCCTCGGTTTCTACTAAGGTTGCATACTACCTAGACTGAATGATTTACAGTAGTGCATTAATTAGGTAGTAGGAATTCAGAAGAGAGTAAAATGAGAATTTTTTTTTTAGTTTTTAAGTCATTCAAAGATGGGTTGAAAGCAATGATTTTCCATTATAGTAGATTTTGAAGGCTCCCATTTTTCTCCTCCACAGGTTGCTAAAGGTAAAAACAACCAAACTGGAAGAAAGCAAAGACATTTTATAGTATAATTTTATCTAAATACTTTTTACAGAAACCATTGTTTTTGAAAACTAGAAATTCAAATTAAGAGTGCTTAACAGGTTATGGCTCTGGGTGATTCTCATGGTTGTTAACATTGGAAGCACGTTTCATAAACAGGTGGAAAGCTCAGATCTTCAACATTAGCACAAGTTAAAGTCATTGAATTGCATTGATTCCTGGAGTTTTAAACACATCCTTATCTTTCAGCTGGGAGATTGTGTTATTATGATTATCAGAAACTTTGTAAATATTTGTAAGAAATTATCACTGAACTCTGTGATAGTCACTACTTGTCTTTAAAATCTGTATCTTAGCAGGGCTGTTTTATTCTGAGTTTCATCTTACACTGAAAAACAAAGCCAGCACATTTTTGAATATGAAGCTGCTACTTCTCTTAATTTTTTTTAATATCTAGATAGGATTTTATTATTTCATATGACTATTATATAAGGAAGAGTAGTTAAGCAGTAATAGCTTTTTGACTGTGATTCTACAGTTTAATTCTGGTTAATCTTCAGTAAATAATCAATTTCCAATTACAATCAATTTCAATTTAATTTTTAATTGAATAGGCATATTTCATAATTTGACAACATGCTTGGGTCTTTTTTATTTGCTACACATAATTCAGGAAGACAGTCAATTGTAATTAGCCAGAAAAAGATCAGATTTCAGTATCTGTGTTATTGTTTGAAATATTATTTAGATACACTTTGCTGTTTGATTTGATTAATACTATCCATTACTGAGAGCTTGAATTACTTGGAAATTATTGGTACCATGTTTTTTGTTTATTTTGAAGGAAATGAAGCATTAAATTGTGATGAACAAAGTTCTCTCTTGGAACAGGAAAATAACAAAGAGTCTACTCTGATAGAAACAATCTTCACAATATTGTCTTACTGCACTTTATCACCCAAATCTCTTGGCATTGCTTTTGAGTCGTACATGGAAAAAGAGCTGCTGTGGAACTGCTTATACAATATGACAGGTACTTAATTTATTAATAAGCATTTCAAATCTGATGTTAAATGTTGTTCATTTTCAGACATGTAGTGAGCATTATTTTTTACCATAATAAATCAGGTGAAGGTATGTTACCTTACTTCAAAATTATATTATTATTGAAGGGTTTTGTGCAGTCAGGCCATGGTAGGAGTGGTGAAAATTTTGAAGAATGCAGAGGATCCAGAGCAGGGTTGTTGACCAGGAGTCTGATGTCCTTAAGAGTTTGTCCTACCAGCAGACTGGCTGCAGAATGTTTTTGTAGGTCTCTTCCAGTAGAGGTTCTTCATCTCTATGCATTTAACAGCTCCAGACCTTTGCCACAATTTAAAATTTGAAAGTAAGAAGAGTGAAAAAGAAGAAGACTGGAAAAAGAGAAGGAAGAACTCGCCTGAGGATGTGTTTAAAACTTCTCCTACTGAGGGAGAAATAATCTGAGGAGGATATAGTCTCTGCTGTCAATAGGCACTCAGCCTCTAAATTTTCTGTTGAGAGGGAGAGCTGCCCTCACAATTACAGCAACTAATTCTATCCCCAAGGAAGAACAGTAATCAACCAGAAAAGAGATTGAGAAGGGTGATACTGCAAATTATGGATTAAAAGCAGGAGGGCTCAAAAGAAGAAGATGAAAATGGGAGAATGCAGGAGGGGAAATAGAATTATGAGTATCAAAAAATAGAAAACAATTATAAAAGTGCTCAGGTACTTCTCAGAGTAAAATGGGATTGCAAAAAGTAGTTTAACATCTAAGAGGAAGAAAAAGAGAGAAGTGGTGCATGGAAGCTCCCAGAAAGCCCATGATGAGATCACCAAAAAGCAGAGGGAAGCAGAAGTATGAGCAAAGAATCTAAAGATCTAACATGTCAAAATACATCTCTGATATGCCCTGCAACACCCTGCCTGACAATTGCAGCTCCATGACAATGGAGAAGCTGCAGTTTGCTGGGGTATTAAGAATGTGGAGAAGATTGATACTTGTTGTAATGTCAATAACTGTATTTAGGATGGTGTGTTTTGAACGTGCAGTCTCTGATGACATGCTGTGTTTCTGTTGATGACTATTATTTGTGTGTATTTTTGTTTCCAAAATACTTTTTTTTTTTTTTCCTTTACTGTCTGTAGTATAGCAGTTTGGGTATCAAATAAATGCAACTTCATTAATACTATCAAGACAAGGACCTAGGAAAAAAGGTATATCTGGAAACAAAAATACATACAAATAATAGCACATCTGTTTGCTTCATTGATGCCTAACAAGTACTTAAATGTTTTCCATATAAAAAGGAAGACATCAATCAGCTTAAATATAATTTTTATAAATATATCAGTGGAGAAATGAGAATGAAAGAAATCATTCTTTTGTCAGTACTGTATTTAGATGCTATATGTTTTGCATTATACTCTTTCTTAATTTGTAACAGACCAGTAGGTCTAATTTATTATGAACCATAATGTTACTTTCTTTTCATAAAAATTCTGAAAACACTTTCTGAAACAAATTTACACAACTGACTACACTTGCTGAATAGTTAATAATTCTTCCTTCTGAAGTTTCCAGTTGTGGTGAGTCGGAGCCAGAAGTTATCAGATGCTTGAAGTTGACCTTGATTAATTCAGTCAAGGGTATAGTGAAACAGATAATTTCTTTGATGCATTCATGGGAGGCAACAGAAAACTATGGAACATACCAACACAAGCAAATAGTGCCCGAAAGTTTACTGAAAACTGTTCCAAAGGAATGGAATTACACTCCTCGGGAAATGAAGAGAAAAGAATCTGGGAAATGTAGGTGAAATTTTTATGTAATATTTATATATGTATACAATACATCCTATAAGCTTTTCATAAGACCTTTAAAATCCTTTACTTTTTTACTCCAAAACTGGACAGTAAATTTTGTGAGTGTTGTAGCTTGGCAATGTACAAACTATTTTCAAACATTCTATGGTGGTTGGGGTTTTTTAAGTACTTCGCATTAAAATTCAGTTGTTTCTTGAGGCTTACACCATAACATGTACAAACAAGGTTTTGAAAATAAGCAGTATTGTAGTATTGATAATAATAGTACTGAAAATGTTTTCAGCATCTGGCAGTAGTCAGATGGGATTCACAACGAAGTGAAGAATACTTTGGCCTCAATGGCTGTGAACAGTTTTCCTTATCATCTTTTCATTCAGGACTGTCATTCATCCCAGCTTTACAACACAGCAATTTATGCTTGAATAAAATAAGCACTGAAACTGTTGTGGAATATGCTACTGCTTGGTTGTTGAAACAGTTAGTAAAGAAAGAAAGAAATCATATAGAACAGGAGGTGTTTTGAAGGTGATTAGATGTAAAGGTGATTTCTGGTATGTATTTTCATGGCCCACAATGCCTAAAGCATCTGTCACTTCAGGTCAGATGACTAACTGTTTTAAACATTTCATGACAAATTGTTGCCACCAAAATATTACCTGATTATTTTCAATACTGTACTATATTGTGGCATGGTGTT
Organism: Cettia cetti; assembly: GCA_013401135.1. Lineage (NCBI taxonomy): Eukaryota > Metazoa > Chordata > Aves > Passeriformes > Sylviidae > Cettia > Cettia cetti. The sequence continues at coordinate 87,717 of VZUI01045270.1, read as the reverse complement.
TTGAGTATGTAGATTGTGGCCAAGCCAGGGCATCAATCCATTCTTTTTTTGCATATATCCTCACTGCACTCTCTTTGTATTTTGAACTTTTGTATCGCTGGTTCAGGCTAATTGCAATGTGTGAACTGATATGCAAGCTGAGAGGTAGGCTTCAAGACAAGTTAAATTTGAATGTGTGGTATCTAGAACAGAAATTATTCCTTTTTTAAAAAAAAAGAAAAATATTTGGAATACAGGTACAATGACCTGAATTTCTTGACCTGTTTTCTTGAATTGTTTGGAGATTGTTTGGAGATTGGTGCTTTTTTAAATCTTGACACCTTTGGTTATATTTTTCAATTTAGATATGTCTTGGGTTTTGAGCAGCACAATTTCTCTGTAGTTACTTTTATAGCTACTTTTATTTTTCGAAGTCTTGAAAATGCAGTGCTATCTAGTGTAGATGCTTATAAGAAAGATGATAAACTGAAGTTTCGTCATTTTGAACATAGGGATTGATGAAAAACTAGGGATCATAAATATATGTAATATTCTGATGCACTTAGCTCAATGCTTCAGCTGTGAAGTTGAAGAAATGCTACAATTCAGAATACCTGAGTACTGCCTTTCTCATGAATCCTGTAATGACTGTGCACAGCAGGACTAATTGTTGAGACAGTCACAGTCTAAGTTCTAAATTTTCTGCTTTTAAGTCATGTAATTGTTTAGGTTTTATGGGATTTATGTGCAGAAAGCATAATACAAGTGAAACTACAGTTGAGTACATAAGCTTTTTTACCCATTTTCAGTACAAAAGAAAGTTAGAAATTATCATACAACATTCAGAAGCTGTTAGAACTATACTGTTAATGTTAATTATATCATCTTTTCTTTCTATTTTTAAGGCTTCACAAGGCTTGCAGCTCAAGCAGTATCTATTGTAATCAGCAAGTTACCTACAGTGATTGCATGTTTGCCTCCCCCAATTAAATACTTCTTTATTCTGGCTGAGAGAAAAATGTCAAGAAACTTTGCTGAATTGAAGAAAGCTGGTCTGCTTGTCTGGAACTTGATTGTAATTATATGTCGGATATTTGAGGATGGAAATACTGCAGAATTTTTAACAGGTGCAACACTTGACAGATGGAGCAAAGAAAAACTCAGTTTAGTTCGTGTGTGCTTAGAAAGTATTATGGGAAAACAGAAAAGTGGTCCTAAGCAAGTGACCCAGAAGATCATACAAAGCATTGAACAGCAAAGACCTAACTGGATTGAAAGCCAGTTGCTGAAGGCAAGAAAATTGAGCATAGACTGGTAAGAATATAGTATTTTTCAAATGCTATTATTTGCTCCTTATTTTACTGGATTATTGGCATGCTTTTGGCTACTGCTCAATTTTAAGGAAAAGAGATGAGCAGTGATGTTATATGAAACAGATTAGTCCTTAATATAGTGATTGCTTTATACCATGGGTTTGTAAGTTAAGCTCATTGCTGAAACAGTAATGCATGTTTTTTTCATCAGAATGGTGTGTTCATAGTACTACAAAATTTCATGTTTTCTTGATGAGCTAGAATGTGGACATGTCCATTGTTATATCTTTCAAAATGTGAACAGGTACTAAATACTATATATAAAATATGTATATTATATTTATAATTTAATTTTACTGTGGTGGTTAAATTAAGAGGAACTGTGAGAAGCTTTCATTGTTCTGTAACTAAAAAATAAACATACTTTATTCTAAAACATATCAAACCCTGAGGCAAATAGGGTATATAAAAAGAGGACAAGAATAATATCTTGCTGTGCCTTTCTTTCTGAGAAAATACCAATTTTTCCTTCAGATTTAGCATTAGGATCTTTAGGGTGATTTTTCAAGGAGTTGTGTACATGTTGATGTGTTCGTAGTCCAGTCTGTTTTAATGTTGCAGTCATGTATCATTCTGTAAATATACCATTCATCAACTTTGCAATTATTAGATTTATTGGAATTACATGATTTACGGAATTAAATTGTAACTGCTGAAAGTAAGATTGCTGGGTTTTTTTCAGTGAGTATTCTTTAAGGTTGCAGTTTTTGCTATCATGTTGGTATTTGTCAGTATAAACAAAGGATACAGTGATTGTAGGTTGCAATCAGTGATACTAGTGAACAAGTTTTCATGCAGTGCTTTAAGGGTCAGTGTCCAGTTTCTACCAGTAGTCAGTTAATGTGGGTAGCAGTAAGCAGTAGTAGTGCCACAAACGCTCATTGACACTGACCTTTGTTGTCTTTACATTTCCATTTAATTCTAATTTACAAGATCTAATCCAATGATTAAAAGCTTGAATCCAGATGCCAGTGACTAAAGGAGTTGTAGAATAAAAAAGCATAATGATAATTTGTAGATTAATAGTTAACACAATGGTCCCATAACACAATTTCTAATGTTGCTGAGAGAATAGGTAGTTCTTAAAGATACAAATATATAGGAAGACAATATTGTGGATAATCTCTAAAATTTAAAACTTTAGTTAATTTGCACGTCTTCTGAAGCTGAGACTTTTAAGTTAATATACTACTGTATTTTCTTTTGTAAAAATGCTGTATTACATATTAGGTATCAGATTGTGGAAAGTAAACATGAAAAAATGTTTCTGTATGTATACAGTGTCAACCAAAGACAGAACTAGCTTGTGACTAGGCCTGGTAAATTTAAGCTTAGGATAATGAAGAATACATAACCTGCTCTCCAAGTGAGCAGCTATTTGATACAGTTATGAAATTGACTCCCCTGACTTCAGCTGCATTTCTGCCACAGAAATCTAATATGAATGTTTTTCCACTTTTCATTCAAATATTATGAGTCAATATCTGGGGGGAAAAAAGTTGCAGTTTATAAATACCTGAGATATGGAATTTAGAGATAAATGTTATTATAAATGCAAATCACAAAACTAATATATTAGAGCTGAAATTCAAATATTCAATTAAAGTAAGCAGCAGCCACATAATTACTAAATTAAAAGCAATCTTTTAAGAAGAGACTTCTGATTTTCATGAATGAAATTATTATATTGTAATTATGTACTATATACTCGATGTTAGATAACCATTCAATAATCAAATGATCTTACGATTTAGCTGGATGCATGTGCATATATGTATTCATATTAATGAATGTTTATAGATTTCTAATAGATACATATGAAAGAAAAACCTACAAAATTTCAAAAATTTATTTGGGACTTGCCTACACAGCCATAAAAACATCTATGAACTGCTGTGGGTTTTTGTAAGTAAAATTCTTGCTTGATTTTGTGTTATGTTATTATTATCAGGATTGCTACTTACATAAAAAGTCTAAATAGTATATATTAACTTAATTTTAAAGAATATTTCTAAAATTATAGCCTTCATTGAAAGGTTCAGAAAACGGCAGTTGCACTCATTGCCTGTCTTGTGTACAGCCTGAAAGTATTACTATTCATTAAAATAACCTTCACTTTATGGCAGCACCAGAGCTGTAAACAGTCACATTAGATTCTAAAAAACACACATCCTGAGAAGAAAAGAAATGTCTGTCTGTGCAAAGTAATTTGTCGAATTGAAGATTATTGTTTTTCATCATGGTGACCCTGACCTTGCTGGCTGGGTGCATATACAGATTAAGATGAATGCAGTTATTCCTTGGCTGAGGTCTGCCTCTCTCAGGGCACATTCTTGCTAATGACATGATTGATAGGCAGTCCCAAATCCAGAAAGGAAGTCATTAATCATAGCGCTGCCTGAATCCAATCATCTGCTTCACCTGCACAGTAACAGTAGTAAAGGATACAGTTTGGGTGGGTGCTGGCACTGATACATTCCTTTGTCAGAGATCCTTAGCTTTTTCAATGCTAGTTGCTAAGAATTTTGACAAGAAATTCAGGTTGTATCATATGTGGCATCAAATATCAGCCTTAAGTGTGCTTTTATTTAAAGATCAATTTCTTTGAAGCTTTTTTGTAAAGTACACCATAATAACATAGTATCACTTACATTCAGCAAACAACAAAATTATAGTTTATATTTTGAAACTATTTGCTCTGTAGGACATTCTGAAACTGCGTGTGGAAGCAATATCAGCAATGTCCAGCATCTGTGCAGTATTTCAGAGAGCCTTTGGGTCAAACAGCAACTTTCAGAAGGACTGACTTTGTAACCATGGCACACTTTCAACAGTAAACTGCAACCACAGTAGTTTTGTTTTCAGATTTTAGGGGTTTTTTTGAGGTTTCGGAGTTTTTTTATTTCTAAACAAATACAATATTGATTTTTTAAAAAAATTAGTTGAGAAATTTCTTTGGTTTATTTTAAATTCTTTCCAATAGTGTCTGTAGAAATGACAATATATTCTTGTTAATCTTTTGAGTTCTTGACACGACATGTCAAATACCTGTGTTGTAGCTCTAGTATTTGAGGAAAATCTTGGTACTTTTTTTTTCTTAGACTTTATCGGTAGCAATACTAAGACAGTAACTTGTGTTTGTGTGCAGAGTCTCACAATGATCAGGGATTTGAATGCACAGTTGTGGAGGCATATGGGAATGTCACCTTCAGTTTTTCATTGGTAGAAGTTTCACACAAATACAAAAAAAGCAAGGAACGTTATAGGGATAAAAATGCAACAAGTGGCAAATAGTTACCTTTTAAATGGTTAACAACATACCAGTGGAAAAAAACTACTTCAATTTAAAACTTCTAACCTATATTTAGAGTAATGGCTACCTTTCTGACATGTTAATTAGGCTTTAATATGTGCTGTGACAAGCAAAGAAAAATGCACAAGAGATCGAATGTAAATGCCATTTCTAGTAGCAAAGATACTTTTCTGTGGAAAACGAAAATATTTGCTGCTTCTATATCCTTAGAGTAAAGAGTGTTTTATGTGTTCATCTTTCCAATTAAGGTGATTAAAATTAGTATAATGGTGTTATTTAATGTGTATTGTGTGAGAGATATACATACAACAACATTTGTGTAAGTCAACTACTTCCAGGTTTCTTGAATGTGTGGTTCTAGCTGAGTTTGTATTAATATTTTGCTTTTGAAATTTAACTTAGGACTATGTCTTTTCTATATTCTAGTGCCCCAAACTCAGTTAAAGGTGCAACGTTAGAGGAAGGAGGTACTGCTCTTGGATCCACGGAGCATAATATAAACATGATGGTCCTGGATATCTGCCACAAACCAGGTGGTAGCGAGTACCTGAGGCAAATTTATCACATCATCCGGCTCAATGAGGTAGGGAAACGGCCTTTCCACAGAGCAATTAAGTGTGTACTGCCCTGGGGTAACATCTGCTGGCAGCTAAGGGTTAGTCAAGGAGGTGATAATAGTTCTTAAAGTCAATCTAGAATCCTATATTGTATTTTAATAGAATCCATTCAGTTAAGGCTTTTGTGCATTTTTACAGAAAAGATTTCTTTATAGGAAACACTGTAGATTTTATTTAGGTACTTAGACAGTAGTATGGCTCATAAACTTCCTTCAGTTTCCTGTTGCAGACCAAAGATAGGTTTTAGGAGTATAAGCACAGTAGAAAAAAAAAAAAAAAAATTAAAAATTCCAACCAAGGCTGTTGAAGAATTGACTGTTACAAAAAGTAAAATTACACGTGGTTAATTAACTCTCTTGATTTAAACAAAAAAGCGACCCATTTGGCTGTACTGAAAAAGTAAATGCATCCACATGAAATCTTACTCAATCTAGACAAGTGTTCAACTAAAGTGCTTTTAAAATACAAGAAACAAATTCAGATTTATTTGCTGCATATGGAATTTTGGCAGTGTAAAAGAATCATCGCATTATTTCTACAGCTGTTCTAAATTGTCCCAAGTTACCAAAAACATTCTGATTTTATCGGCTGAAATAAACATAGGTTTGTTTAAATTGTACAGTAACACATATCTACACAACTTAATTTAGAAAGTTCTATTAAGACCCTTGCAAGTGTACAGAAGTGTTTATAATAAAATACAAAATAATGCAAATATAGGCAGAGGCCAGGATTTTTCTTCTGAAAAACATGGTAGCAGAAACCCCTGACTAGACAGCTATGTCTGTGGGAAGGCCGTAGAGAGCACCTTAGCAGTGACTTTGCTTCTGAAAATCAGATCCAACTGTTTAGTTCCTAAGTAGAGGCTTAAAAACAACCTTTATGAGTCTGCCTTTGGAAGCATTAGAAGCTGTGTAAGCGTATATGGCTTACATATATGGCATTACTGTACATTAGTACAGTACAGAATCTTTTCAAGTTTCAATTTCCCGAACAATTAACTGGTTTAGGAAATGAAGTGAAAATTTTTACTCTAATAAACAAAACCTTTTCACCTGAAGCACATTCAAGATTACTCTTAGGTACAAGGGAGTGAGGAAAAGACCACCAAAAATAGCATACAGTCCAGTAGTTAGGACAATTACCTAGGGGACAGTATATGCAGGCTCAAATCTTTATACTTCCTGGTTTATATCAGGGAATTGAATTTGCATCTCCCACATCTGATCTAATTCCCCAAACCTCCATACCATTAGCTATCAGCATGGAACTCCTTCTTTTCCCCCTGTTGTTTTGCCTTGTAGAAATAGTGGTAAAAATGCATTCTGCAATTTTTAGGGTCAAAAATAGAATCATACTCTAGCTGAAGGAATAGATTGCACATGCTGGGTTTTGGAGACCTTGCTCTAAGATCTGACTCCTGTGAGTATTCAGTTATTTATACAAAGTGGAACAGCTCCAATAGGAGGTATGAGGCTAAGAGAATTAGGTGGAAGAGGGACTTCAGCCTGACTTTCCACATCCCAGGTGTCTCTCCTTGAATTCCAGCAGCTAGTAAGAACTTTTTTAAAAATAGAACATTTCTCATTGGAAAAAAATGTATTGTTTTAAAAAAGAAGAAAGATCCTGACCAGCTTGAGTTACAAAAGGATTTAACTGTATTACTTTCAATTGCCTTTGAAACCATTACAAAACATTTTAATACTTGGCATGGTATTATGATAACACACTTTTCAATATTATTCTTCAAAACCTAAATTATGTTTTATGTGCCTGCTTACCAAGAAATAGATTTGATTGTCTATTCAAAGGTCCATTCTTTTGTTTAAAGACTCCTTGGAATGTCAAGCAATTGAGTTCTTAAAATTAGTTTAGACATCTTTATGATACACTGCTTAGAAATCGTGTAAAAACAAAATGATGAGACAGGAAATTGTTCTCTGTAATGTTCCTCACAAAAGCAGGTGAAATGGATTCTTAGAAGCTGGATTTGAAAACAGAGATATGATTTTATATAAGTTTTTAATAGATACTGTATTACTCAAAACAGCTTAAAGCCCTTCATGTGTTTGCCAAAAATAATAATAATTTTAAAAATAATTTTTTAGTAATGACATCCAAAGAGATAACTCTTCTGAGCTATCAGGCTCAATAATACTCTGTATACTTGGTTTGATGCCCAGTCAGTGTAGTGAGGATATAGTTCTCATGCTTACAAAATGTGATTTCATATTTTCATATTTTTGAAATGTGACCCTTTCAGAGCCTACAATATTTACTATACTAAAGGAGGTCTTAATGACATAATACATTTACCATTGTTGAATAAGTCTCTCCATTAAAACCAAATCCACAGTATTTTATTAAAGACAGAAAAATACCTTTACTGAGGGCAGCTGTATACCACTTAAAGTTTTTGAATCCTGGCAAGCAGGTGTTGCTGAAATTGGTCAAAATTTCCTTCCTAACATCACTGTAGAATTAAGAAGCAGGCATCCTTTATTACTGGGCCAGATGCCACAAGGATATCGCCACCAAAATTGTGCATGTCAAGTACAGGGCAGTTCCTGCTTTATGTACTGTGTTTTACATACATATTCATTGATTTTCCCAGAACAAACATACACATATTAATCATTTCCTGGAGACCCATAACATGTCCCCCCTCCCTTTGCAGATGTGTTCATCTGTCCCGGAGATCCCTCTGGTGGTCTCCGGTAGTTGCAGACCCCAAAGTTACCCGTTCAGTGAACTGGTGTTGCTTTCCAAAAAGGGAGTTGAGATGGCATAACCAGGCTGGTTCATTATTTTGTAATGTTTAACGTCATCCTCCTGATATGTATCATGCCTTTCTGTAGGCTATAGCTTTTTCAAAATAAGTATTGTATTTTCCCACCAGCTGAGCAAATAGTTCTTCATCTGGCAACACATGGACAGCTATTTCCAGTATTGCTTCTGAAAAAGCAACACAATCTGCTTCTGCTGGCTCTGTTACATCCAGAGGGCTGGGTTGCTTTAGTCTACAGATTTTGTAAAAATGGTACATGGAAGGCTGTACATTTATGAAAATTTGGTAGATGTTCAGAAATAGCTTTTAAATAACCTCCTTTACAGTAGCTCTGAAGCCTTTGTTATGGCATAAAGTATGAATGAATGAATGAATGGGGAAATAAAAATTGATATTTTTGAAAAGCTGAGTAAAAATAGCTAAAAGAGAGTATGTTTTCACAGTTGCTTTGTGATGCTGTTTTAAGCAAAAAAAGCTTAATTTGTTTTTCTTCTTTGGGTGGTTGGGGTCTTTTTCCATATACTTAGACAAATTAATGATTCTCTTGGTCCAACATGACATATGACTGCAACTAGCAGAGAGACAGCCCTTCTCTTTCTTTTGCCCTTGTTCTTTTCACTCCTAGACCCCCCACTTTGTACTAGTACTAGAAATCATGGGGCTTGTTTATCTGGATGAAACTTATTTTTTTCTTTTTTTTTTCTCCTGGCTGATTTCACAATGTATGCTAGTGCCAACACAAGGTAGAAACAGCCACAAGGTTTGTGTGGCCTGAAAGTGAAATTGTGCCTTTCAGGTCAGGCCATAGATAGGTACGTTTAAACAGATGATGAAAATCTTCTTTTAGAAAGATCTACTGAGAGGCACAGGATGCTTTAGTATGTAGTTTGCATGTTATTCCATCTCAGTACTACTGCAAATAAGAGGAGTATTTGCATGCACCCATCCTAATGACTCACCTTGAGAACTTGCTCCGTGTTATGGACTTCATTTTAATAACCATAAACTGTTTAATCACAGTAGTCCTTCCAGCAAATGGATGTGTAAATGTTTCATTATCTAGTCCTTCATAAAATGGTTCTATTTAATCAAAACACTTTATTGGCCTGCAATGATGATTTATTTACATAGTAGTCCTAGAAGTGAAAACAGAAAAGATTGTGTCCAAAATAATCATGCATCTGTTACAGTATAGTTTCTAAAATTGCTATGCAAATCATACTTCTTCTAGTCCTTGAAAGCTTAAGCAGCTAAAAATAGCTTTGAAGAGTGGGAGAATATTTATTTCCTATGTTTAGATAACATGCAGAGCATGTTAATCAAAGAATTGATTTAAAGTCATATAAAGTAATAAAAAAGTCATAAATAAAGTAATAAATAAAGTCATTATAGTAATTGTTGAGTGTTTTCCAAAAAGTTTAATGCAAAAGACATGAAAAACATTTGTTATTCACTTTTACATATATGTAGCATATATGTTTATAGATTAATTGAGAACTTATACCTGTAATTTGACAACAATTTCAAAACAATTGGTTAGGTTGTTCTATTTTACTTAAGTTGGATACATGTTTTTCAAAGTTTATTTCTTGTTCATTATAAAATGGTGATATTCTTAAAAAGCTTTCTATCTTTTAGGAGATTGTCAATTCCCCACTGTATTAAAAGTAACTTCTATCAAGCATTCTGTAAACTTATGCTTGAAATCTAGTCAAATTTCACTTAGAAAACTAGGTGGCCTGTACTATTCTGTGGTTTCTTTTTTTTTTCCAAAAGGAATACTTGAAAGAGCAGCTGTCTTGTGAGAATTCTTCAGAAGATGGTGTCACCTCGAGTCAATGCCTGCCTTTGACACTGAAGGACAGAGAAGAGCAGCCTGTCTTCAACCCTTTCCAGATGTACAGACAATCTTGTGCGAAAGTATTCAATCAGGTTTGTGAAAATCTGAAACCTTGGCTATAGTATAATTTTTATTTGTTGGTCTTATCATGATCATGATAATGACAGACTGAATATATGAAAATGAAATTATTTATGTGTGTTCATATTTGTTGAAGTGGAAAGGAATGTTATTTCCTGGGAGTCTAATGATGGTACCCTCTACAATATCATGGTGCTCAAAAAACCATTACAATAATTTTATCTTAATTACGTATGTAAGAGCAATTTGCATTTACTTACACTTTCTGTGTTCCGTATCTGAGGGAAAGCCCACCATAGCAATGACATTCATTACGTCTGTGCAATAGTACATAGGATTAGTCTTAGTCCTTTGAAAAATCTTGTCAGAACTCTAAATTCACATTTAGAATCTTCTTCATGGGTCTTTCACAGATATGTTGAACAGTTAAGTAAAGAATGCTTTAGAAATATAAAGATTTTACAGAACAGTAAAAGAGGCTAAGCAGGGGTAAAACACAAAAAAAGATTAAAAAAGCATCCATTTCTCTGTTTTTCTTTAAATCATGCCTGTAATATGAAATCTCTGCTGAGGCATCCCATGACCAATTAATTACTCAAAATGCTAAATGGTTTCTGATACCACTTTGATACTTAAAAAATCTTATGTCAATCTTTCTCATATATTCTTGATACGTCATCAATGTTTTTGATTCCAGCATTCATTCAAATACTTGAAAAAAACTGGTGTTACAGTGACACGAAATTCACTTTACAGACTTTTGTAAAACATTGTGTGGAAATGCATCCTTTTTCAGTGCAACCCTGCTTATACACAGTGTAATCTGTGTGTAAAGTAAATCTGTGTATAAACTGTAGCTCAGTTTTGCCTATTTTGGTCTATTTCATCAGTTACGTTGCTGTAAAATATACTTTTTTTTCCCCTACTTGTTTAATGAATGTTTAATCATTGTCATGTTGCAATAAAAGTGTTAATAACCTAAAAAAAGAGACAAATACCCATTCCGCATGGCTTCTCAAGGCTTCTCACTCCAGAGAAAAACGTGCTTTGTAGAATCTTTGAATCAGTAGAACCATAGAATAGCTTCAGTTGGAGGGGACCTTGCAGTCAAGAATCACAGAACCATAGAATGGGCAAGATTGGAAGCAACCACAGTGTGTCATCTGGTCCAACCTCCCTGCTCAAGCAGGGTCATCCCTCAGCATATGGGTAGAGAATTTTGTCCAGATGGTTCTTGTGTATCTCCAGTGAGGAGACTCAACAGTCTCTCTGGGAGTCTGTTCCAGTGCTTGGTCACCCAGGCAGTAAAGAAGTTCTTCCTCATATTCAGCCCAGAAAGCCAAGTGTATCATGGGCTGCATCAAAAGGAGAGTGACAGCACGTCAAGGGACCTGATCCTACTCCTCTGCTCCATTCTGGTGAGACCTCACCTCAGTGCTGCATCCAACTCAGGGGTCCCCAGCACAGGAAGGACATGGACCTGTTGAAGCCAGTCTGGAGAAGGGACACCAAAATCACTAAAGGGATGGAGCACTTCTCTAAAGAAAGGCTAAGAGAATTGCAATTGTTCAGCTTGGAAAATAGATGGCTTTGAGGTGACCTAATTGCAGCCTTGCAGTACTTGATGGAAGCTTACAAGAAAGATGGAGAGGGACATTTTACATGAACATGTAGTGACAGGACAAAATGGAATGGATTCAAACTAACAGAGAGTAGATTTAGATTAGATGTTAGAAAAAAATGATTTCTTTTGAGGGTGGCAAGGCCCTGGAACAGGTTGCCCAGGGAGGCTGTGGTTCTCCCATCCGTTTAAAGCATTCCAGGCCAGGTTGGGAGAGCTCTGAGAAACTTGGTCTAGTGAAAGGTGTGCCTCACCCATGGCAAGGGATTGGAACAAGGTGATTTTTCAGATCCCTTCAATCCCCAATCATTCAATAATTCTCTTCTCTGATTCTATTTCCAAGCTTAATGATGTTAAATAGTTCAGTTTCCATTACCATAAAATTGCACATTTATTTAGTGGTGTGGGACTGTCCATTTATTAACAGTGATCAATATAGCTGAGTGTCTGATTTCCAATGAAAATTATTGCCAGTGCCTGTAGAAGATGGCAGAGCACTGTCAAGGAACCTTTTCTTATTCGTTTTCTTTCCACTTTCTCAGTATTTTACTTTTTGCTCTAAGCCTTATTTCCCTTTCGTACTCTGTATTTCACCTTTGTTTTTCTACTTTACTTTAACATGCATGGCAAAGATGAGGGTTAGGGAGTAAATTAAGTAAGGAGAAATAAAGTAATAGAATATATATTGAAGGAAGAGGAGGGATTGCAATGATTCTGCTCTGCCAGAGAAACCAGGTGTTGCCTGTAAGAAGAAAAAGATGCACTCCAAGTTATACTTTACTGTTATTTAGATTTATTTCCATTGTTTTGACTTGCCTAAACATTTTTAACTGGTCAGTGCTATTTTAGTGTTATGACAATAACTTTATGCTTATTTCCTCCCAAGAAGATTGAATTATAGTCACTACTTGACCATTGCTAACAATGAAAAGGAATATTATGCAACAGGATTTACTGTTTTTAAAAAACAGGAATGTTGTGTTTGGTCTTTTGTCTGCCCACTGATGATGTAGATTGCTTTTGTTTATTAAATAAGCAGTATGGGGTTATAGTTGTTCATATTGTCTAGATTTAATGCTGTTTATAATACAACATTAAATCACTTTAATTATGATACAGGTTACGGAATTCCAGCTCCACCAAATTTTTCGTGACAAAAATTTTTGCTGACAGCAGAAAATGCAAATTGCTGTTACATAAAAAGTTAGCAACTATTTTGCTTTTCAGACAAACAGTAAAGCTCTCAGATTATGTAATTGATCAGAATGCCATCAACAGTTGGAAGACTATGGTTCAAAAAACTGATTTTTTTTTTATAAATAGTGGCTATGTCCTTAATTAATTAATTGCTGTTTTATTGAAATAAAAGCCTTCTTCTGTGGACATGATTGATATCATCTAAGTCCTCATTCTAGACCCCCCTCTTTGGTTAATATATCACAGCTGGAGCTTTAATGTACTGATCATATTAATGCTGATTAATTACTAACTGTGTATCCTTGCCATGTCTCTAACAGTCAGCCATTACTGAATGGAACTGGGATTGGTCAAGATTGCTGCCAGGTTATTTGGGACGGAATCAGATGGCATTCAGGGTGCTGCTGACGCACAGGTAATGGGATTTTGGCAAATAATCGAATCTTCCTTTTGTATTTTTGACTTTGTAATAGTGAATACACAAAGATTTTACTGGTGAAGTCTAGAAAACAAATGCTGCATTTCTTTTTAAATATGCTGTTTTAAAATGGAGCAACCTTTTTTGTGTAGTATTTGATCCGTACTCAGATGGTTTTTAATTCTTGTTTTGAGGTGTATAATTTGTTCCTTCTGTCTAAGACAGAAGTATATGAATAAATGTTGATATTGCAATGAAATAATGCTTGGGGAAAAAAAATTGGTACCCTTTGCAAACCTCGGAAATTTCAGCACAGAGTTTAGGCTATGTTTACTCAAGTTGCAAAGTATCTAAAATTCAGCTGGGGGCATGACAAGTGTAACTAAAAATAGAAAGTATTTCCTTAATAGTTTTTAATTAAATAAAACCTATTCTCATGTTTTATTGCCTTTTAATTTCTGAAATGTAACTGTTTAATTCACAAACAGCAATTTCTTAAATTCAGAAAAATTTAGGTGGAATTTGAGGGGGCTGGTTTTTTGTTTGTTTGGTTGTTTTTTTTCTCAATATTTGCCACTTGTGAAAACTGGAAAACTTACTTGTTGGAGACAAAACTAAGACTCCCTTCTTAATTCTGCATTCTCCTGTTGATACCTAACAAGATCCTATCAGTCATCTTTTGAATGGGACCATTCCTCTATCTAGAGACTAGAGTGACAATTTCAAAAGTGTGTGAATTTGCATGTCATAAAGGTTTTCAGGTTTTTGTTCCATTTCCTCCATTTATCACTAGCAGCTAGTCTTAAACATTTAATTTTTCCCTCATTTCATATATAAAATACTTATACAGTCTGTTTTGAGTCTTCCATCTTAATTCAGATAAGATTACTTCTTTCTCTACCCAAATTGTTCTTTTCCAAAAGTTTAATTGCACAAAAAATTATGCCAGCAGAAATTTCTTACTCAGTTCTCTTCTTGATGTCCTTTGTTATCCGTTACCAGACAGAATGTGAAACTTCAGAAACTTTTTGTGTTAAATGTCAGAGACAATACAGTACTTATTTTTTTCTTTGATGGTTCTCCTCTTGATTGCTATTTCATGTTGTTCATTAAAAATGAATTACATTGTCCTTTTAAAAGACTGTCATAGAAACTCTTAGACTAAAACTGGTTCTTGAAGTTTGCTTCATGTTATTGTCATCAATATGAGCCAAAGGGAGCAGAGGACTGCTGTGATTTGCAGAGGAAACATTTTGTGTGGACATTTCATATTCACTGTTCCCTTAAAACACATTTTATTTTTCTTTTGATCTCTTTATAGGTGTTAGAAAGAAATAATGTGTATTCCTCCTCTCTTCTTCTCTGTATTTCACACCCTAGTTGTATCATCTTTTTTTTATTTTAATGAATTTTCTAATTGTTGTCTGCTTTCCTAATTTGGAAATGTCTTCTTTTATTGCTCTTCTACGTGGTAAAGGAAATTCTCATCTAGAAGTGACATTATGCAAATAATTAATAATTAGAGCATGGATCTATTATTTCAACCGCTCTATGAACCAATAGATCACTTAGATCCACTGTGATCATAAAGTAGAATAGCTGATCCAGTATCTACCATAACAACAGACATCATCAACACCATTTGTTTTTATTTGACTTAATTTTTTCATAGCTAAGGTGTGTCTCCTCATACTTTCCAGCTGACTAGGACAATTCTAGCTTTTCTTGTGGCTACTCAAGCAAGCTTTGCAGTAAGACTCAGGTGAGCCTTGTCTTTAGGTGATTCTTCCTAGAACTGGATAAATTTCAGCTACTTGTTCTCAAGACTTAATGTTCAAGCTGAATAAGTGTGTGATTATTTTGACCTCCCATTTATGGTAGATTTAGTCTGTTTCCCTCCTGAAATGAGTTAAACAAAACCACAGGCAGTACTTGAACTGTGTCAGAACCATCAGTTTCTAAAGTGGAGCACCCTAATATTTTAATTACTCCTTTCTTTGACACATGCTAAAGCTTTCCCTGAATAGTTATGTCTGTGCAGGCAAAAATATTTTTTCACAGTGATGTTGAAATTATATATATTTCCTTCTTTTCAAAAAAAAAAAAATAATGTCAGTTGCATATGAAGTTTAAAAAGCATGGTCTTTCTTATGAAAAAAATTTGAAAAAATTGCTTGGGGGATTCATTTACAAGGCAAATGCTCCCCTAACCTAGTTAATGACTGAGTTAAGTGAGAGAGTGTTATGAGAGCATTGTCCCAGAGCCAGCAAGTGTTAGGCAAATTAATTGGTTGGTGGTTAGGGGAAAGTAATAGACTTCTAGGACTGGTTAAAAAGGGATTGAATTGTTGTCTATTACTCATTGCTGGCTTCACACAATTATGGGAATCTAATCCATACATTACTATGATCCTCAAAGTAAAACTGTCCAGGAAATTTTTCAAATTAAAGATGTGGTGGTTGTAAGGCCCCAGAATCTTTTCACTGAGTCCCTCAAAGGGGCTTAGAGGGGGTTACATATGTACCCTGAGTTAGATGCAAGGGAGGAATACCGACAAGATATTTCTCAAGAGTCAAAACAACAAAAACTTAACTGGCAAACTTGAGAAAATCAGGGACCTTTAGAAAAAGTTTAAAGCAACATTGAATCAATATAAAGCATTTGACAAAACATTAATTTAGCAAGCTCTAAGGCTTGCTAAATTAATTAACAAACTTCAACCCATATGATTTTAATTTACTCAAAAATAAATAGTATGTATGTGTATATGTACTATATATATAGTTCAAGCTGCAAGATTAAGAGTTAAAATGTATTTCTTGATTATACTTGAAGCAGTATCTTTTAGTAACAAGACCATTAACATTCAACTAACTTATGAACTTGATTTACAGAAGTTTTAAAAAATATCCTGCATACTTGCACAAATACGTGCTGCTTTTTCAAGTGTTGGACTCACTTGATCATCCTTAGCTACTCCAATAGCAAATGAGGGTTCCTTTGTTCCTTTAATATATGAAATAAATCAAGAAGAACAATTGTTATTTAATTACTCATATCTAAACTTTTAATTAGTGTCCTGCTCATGAAGTTACAATTGTTATTGTCTGGCCAAATCAGAGTGTTGAAAATCTACAAGAAGTACTTAGTAGTAGGCAAAAAGTTGGTGTGTTGTCAACACTGAGGCACAATTCCAGAGTAGAGATGCATTATCCTTCTTGTTTATGTACTCTCCTTTATATAAGTTAAATTTATGACCATTTGTTTTCAGAGGAATATCTTGGCAACTGGCACATGGTTAGAAAATATTATTTAGCTGGGCTTTGAGATATGACCTGCCTTCTGCAGTTGAACGGGACTTTCAGGTGCACTGAATACATTATGATAATGTAAGGATATTCCTGTCTCTATAAAGAGGAGGAAAAAAGAGACATCTTTGTAACATGTGAAGCCGTTATCCAATATTGCAGTAATTTGCAGTTCTGAGGAGGAATGACTGTGACTCCCTGCTCTGCTCTTAGGGAGGTTTTGCAAAGCGCTGGTGTCTGTGCAGAGACAAGTAGTCATTTAGTTGGAATGATGTAGATCCTGCTACAGGAGCACACTGGGAGCTGTAGGAACAGACAGAGAACTCATGAAAGCCAATGACAGTCAGGACCTTCAGAACAGAAAGCTTAAAAACTTAGTAATTGAGAGGGAAATGGGGATGGGGGGGGGTGTGGTTTACCATCAGATGAAAACCAGTAACAAGTTTGAAAAACTATAGAAATTTAAACTAGTATTTGTTCAAGTGAATAAGAAATGCTATAAAAATGTCTAGACTGAAAATTAGATTATGATTTCCAACAGATAAGCCAATGTAGCTCAAGAAGAACTTTACAGAGAATGTTTATACAGTAATATGAGCTTAAATAGTTTTAAATTAGAACAGGATAGACCAAGTATCTAGTCAGCTTTGGGTCATGTGTTGTTTTGATAGACATTCTGAACTGCCCAGCAACTTCTGAAAGTAGAAAACATGGAGATGTTTATATACTGGCTTAATGGAAACTGAAAAAAATGAGTAAGGTTTTGTTTTTTTTTTACTAAAACTGGATAAAATCTGTAGGCTTTCTTGCAGGTTTTGTTGCTACAGCTACAAGTCAAGTATCAGTGATGATGGGTGAAGAGTTAGGGTACCGTTAATACTGCAGTAATCATCACCTGCTTGGTGTTACTCGATGCCCTTCTAATGCATATGAGAACATTTGCTGCAAAATACATCAGAACTCTCAGATCCCTTGGACTACAGATTTTTCATAACATGGTCCAGACTGCATTCTTTCTGATGAACTACTGGGCTGTTTACAAGTGGGTCTGCTTTTTGGATAGGGAAAAACAATCATTAGAAACAGAGTGCTGTCCTAAGATTGAGAAAATCTTGTACCTTTTAATAAAGAGACCTGGTGTCTCTTTATTAAAATCCTTTCAACTGTCTGCCTTTTGCAAATTCATTTGTTGAACTAGTTGTGGCATTTGTTCCCCGTATTAGAGCTAGGTGATAAAATTATGTGTTTTGACATTGATTAAGCTTAATAAAACTGAAGTAAGAAAATCTTAAGAATTTTGAATGATTGCAGGGCAAAATTTGCATAGCTCTTTTATATTCTAGTGAATACACGGACACCATCTGTTGAGAATGATAGCCATATGGTGAACTATTTATAGAAAATGTTTATATTCATTGTGTTGTTGATTATCTCGACATCCAGAAAATGCACTTTTAAAATCTAGTTTATCAATGTGTGGAAAAATTTATTATGTGGTTTTGAAACTGAAAAGAATGCCAGCAAACTGCATGTGTTTTGTTGTCTGTCAAAGCTTTTTTATAAAACTTTACAAAAGCCTAAATCTGAGAAATGAGTGAAAAAACCTCCAGGGTATTAAAAAGTAGGAAGTTCTCTAACAATTTTCTCTGTTGAAGAAACAAGTGATGGAAGAGCAGTTACTGATAGGATGCCAAGACAGAGAGTATCTGCATGGCAGAGGACAGCAGTCTTACATCTCGTGTACTTTTAGGTATGTTAATCTGTCTTAGGTATGTTAATCTGTCTTTTCATAGAACTGCAGATGCTCTCAGACCTTTTGTATCCAAATTTGCTGGATATTGGAAATTCATATTGTTGCTACAGCTACAAGTCAGCTATTGATGATGTTTGGTGAAGAGCTAGGATGCCATTAATATTGCAGTAATCATCACCTGCTTAGTGTTACTATAAATTATGCCCTTATAATGCTTATGAGAACAGGCTTTCTAAAATGTATGGGAGGCTATGAAAGGTAGTGTCTCTTCATTCCTGTATCAAAAGAAGCAGGTGAAAAGTATTAATCCATTATTGTACATTTCTGGGTTAGTCACGAAGTTAAGTTTAGACCCTAGTGCTGGATGTACCAAAAAAAGCCGATGGGATTTTGTGGAAAATCTCACTTTGACCTTTCTGGGTAAGCAAGGATCCTGTTCCATAAATGAGTTGGTCAATTACAAGGTATATGTCACATCTGTCACCATAAGGATTATCCTTCATCTGCTTATCCTCTTCTGACATAGCTAATCAAACTGTACTGTGACCTTAAAAAATCTGTCAGAAGTAGGCTTAGTTCCCTGCCTGGAACTTTTCAAGCATTGGTGGTAGAACATACATCAGTAAGCAAAATGGAACAGTATTGCACACTGTTTGACTACCACTCAAGCCCCTATCATGTATACAATTACAGAATTAATTTCGCAAGTATATGAGGTTAAAGATGAGGCTCCCATATGCAATACACCTCCCTTATTGTTATCAGTCTCTCTCTTCTGCAGATAAATTAATTAATCATATAACAAAAATATTTTCTGCTGATATCTCCAACAAAAAGTGCTAAAAACGTAAGGATTGCCATATTGCATTTAACCTTACTTAATATGAGCTACTTTTTAATACTTGGAAGTCTTTTATGATGAGGCCTTTGCTAGCCTTCCAGCTCTCTTTTAATTAACAACTATAAAATTGCTTAAATAAAGTTTCATGCTAATTTGATGCTTTTTTCATTGATCAAACCTGCTTCTTGCAAAAGTGAAAATAAAATGAACAAAAAAGAAGAAAGTATTGCTGGTTCATCTTTTTGCATTCAAAATTGAGGTGTACACAGCATGTGGACTAGGGCAGAGGCCTGTGATCCAAACCTCTTTCTTTTGATAATGTCTCGTATCTTGATTCCCCATTTTAATTAGGTCATATTTGTCCACGTTTTTATATCCTTTGATATACTTTTATGTTGGTTTAGGAGTGGTACTCCACAATTTAGTGCTCCCACTGAGACTCTCCAAACCACTGCTTACTCTTCTTTTCCCCTTCACCCTGCCCCATGGTGCTATGGAGAGGAGAATTGGAGGCCTGAAACATAAAGATCATGGGTTGAGACAGGAGTAGCTTACTGGAAATATCACTGAAATAAGAATACAAGTAGCAATAGCAACAATACGAACAACAGAGGGTACAAGAAAGAGGTGAGCAATTCATCTGAAAACCCCCTGACAAGAAATAATATCCAACTGCTCCCTCCACCCTGCTATGCTGACCCAGAAGAGAGCCCTTTCCTCATCCCCAGAAAATTACATAAGGTGGCATAGTGTAACCTCCAGGTCTCAGCCATGCCCCACCTGACTACTGCAAAAAATAACTGTCCTGCCCAGAACCAGGACAGCTTTGATAGGAATACTGCTAGGTATATTCAATGTATTGTATTAATAATGAATTTGTGTATTTATTGTAAGATTCATTGGTTCCTTTAAAAGTATGTATCTTTTCTTCGTGTCTAGGTATTTTTGTGTGCTACAAATCATCACTTGAAAGTCTGGCACTTTGGCATTTTTATCACTATCTAATTAACCTGGTGATTGCTATCCTGTGACTTGGGTGGCTTTTCTTAAAAGCAGGTATTTCCTTTCAATCTGTCTCAAATCCTGTTCTCACTTGGGATTCTTAAGTGGAGATACTCATGGTTTTTTTTCTCTTTCCTCTTTCAGACCCCAATTGATCCAAGTTTTCATTCTTAATAAATATATATTTATATAGTGATTGTAAGTCTAATGTGTAGTTGCTAAATGTATGTGTGAATTAATGTGTTCGAAGTACTGACTTCCCTGATTGTGCACAGTAGCTTAGCTTCTCGTCTTATCTGTAGACTTTCTTGCTACACCTGCAAGGGAAGAGGCTGCTGGACACAAGCTGACAAGCTAAAAGTCTGTCTTGTCAAGGCATTGTTTCTTCTTTTTGCTGCTTTTAGATAAGGGATTTTTCATCAAAGTTTTAGTAATGTAAAGTAATTAAATTTCCATACAGGGATCTCAATTTCTTTGCAAGCTGTAATGAGCTGAGACATGCAAGTCCCCTGTAAGGTAGAGGGAGAAGTATTAATATCAGAGTTAAACAGATGGAAAATCTGGTCGTTCAAGTCACTTTTAAGGTTTCTTCTGCACTGCAAAATCAGTTTGTAGCAAAGCAAAGAGTAGAACCTAGCTCTTTTGACTAAATTTAAGATACAGAACTACCACATAGTAGCTGATGTGTGGTGGCTGTTGCTATGCACAATTCCTTTGTGGCAACAAAAGGGAGGTGACAGCTTTAGTGAGACCCTCGTGCTTATCTAATTTGAATTACCTTACATTCATTTTAGGAAGTGGTAGTCCCATTAGTTTTCCTCTGAAGGAGATGGGGAAGACTGTATGCTTCCTCCTGACCTTGAAATATTCACTGTTGCAACCATAAAGCAAGTATTGAGGACTGGTGGTGGCTGCAGTGCAGATCCCAGACCTTTGTAGCTGTAACTGTTGTCTCTTAGAGCTATGGCTTTCCCAAGTTAATGGATTCTCACACGGCTTTCCTGGGTTTACTTCCTCTGTCCTGCCAGGCTGACACTGCTTAAGAAAGGATGACAAGTTCCACATACCTTATTGCTTCTTCCCCAAGTCCACTGACCTCAGAAGTTTTACTATTATGATCCAGATAGAGCAAAGTTGATCAGTTTTGCATGAACTCGAAATAGGTTTTGTGAAGTGAGTAGTAAGTTTAAAATCTGACCATATGCTGTGATTTGGGTGTTTCTGGTGCTGACTGATGATTCAACCCAGAAAAACCTTTTGATTGGGATTTGCCTTCCCCTCTTAACTTCTTCCTAAGGTCTAACAACAAAATTTAGTCTTTGTGAAGAGTGGGAAACCATTGTGCATCCTTCCTCATATACCAAAGAGGGAATTAAGAATTGTCATTCTAATAGTTGACACTGTAAAATGTCATTGAAGAAAGCTTTTTCATTAGATTGACAGGTTATGACAAAACTGCATTCATGTTGCTTGAATACATCTTTTGTCTAGTTTTACATGCTTTTTGACTTGTCTAGAAAATGACATATTAAGGTTTTCATTAGCCTTAACCAGGTGTGATTTTCTTTCTGGGAGATACCTTGGTGGGACTACAGCTGAAGGCGAGTAAACCACTGAAGCTTAGAAATGCCACAGCCTTTCTTCAGATGGTAGCAAAGAGTTGAAAGACTCATTAATCAACAGCCAAGTCACAGATGTGATGGCTTTCCTGCAACAGCCAACGGACTGTGAAAGTCACATCCAACATGCAAAAGTGTTAAACAAGGCACATCTATAAACATTCTTAAATTTTTGTCTTTCCATTTTCCTTGGAAAACACAACTCTTTTCATGTTTTCATTATGAATTTCTTATTTTTAAAACAAAAATATTTGTTTGTTTTCCAAGGAATACTGTTTAATTTAGGAAACAAAAATAAACACTGACACTGTTTTCACCCTTTATTCATTTTAATACATCAACATATTCATTTAAATGGAAACACATTTTTGATTGTAATGATTAATGTAAAGAATTTTAAAATTATACATTTTTGTACACAGAAAATGTGCACAGAAGTTTTGCCCGAAAAAAAAATTGATACAGAGATTTTCTGCATATAAATGGCTGGCTATTTTCTTCATGATTTTCCAGCACTTTCCCCTATTACGAAAATTACCTGGAACAAAGTTTCAATTATACTGTAATGCTGCAATGTAGACTGTAATGTAAATGTTGCAATGTAAAATGTTTGAAGTGAAATTACTTAGATTTTATTAGGTAATCAACCTGCACTGAATTTTTCACCTGCACTGATGGGAAAAACCCATAATAAGAAGCCAAAGAATGAAATCTCCATACCATTTTTCCACATCATGCTTCCATAAACTCTCTGGATCCCCTGGAATGAAGCAGGGTCTAGTCAGAGGTCTTATACTTCCCCATCTTTTTTTTCCCTCAGATTATCTTTAAATTGATATATTCCCTGTGGATAAAAATTAATTTTACTCTGTCAAAGAGCAATGAGTATGAATTTGTTAGAGTTTTTGTTTTGCAAATTCCTTGGTCTCCCTAATTTTCACATTTTTCCAAAAATAAATGTTCAGTATAATAAAAATTATTCTTTAAAATCCGAGGCAGATGAGAACAATTTCCCATCATCATCTGGGATGAGTAATTTCTTAATAGCCATAGTCTGGTCTTCTGTTTCCCTTCTTTAAAACAATCTGTCCTACTTTTGATCTTCATATCCAGAAATTAATTTTTATTTGCAATCCACATTCTTAGCTTTTTTTTTTTATTGCCAGGATTGCCAGTTGCAAAGTTATTTTGTTCTTATTCAGTTAGTGTCTGCTGCCACAGTAACACCATAGTGGACGCAAAAGTCAAGTAAAAATGGTGCTGCATTATTGCAGCTATAAGGTCTTGGTGGTAATATCGAGTTATAACTGCTTTGCCTTTACAAGATTCTGTAACCAGATATTTGAATATACCTCTCTTTAAAATACATTTGTAACAGACTTTTTCTGTTTACTCAAATGTGGTACTACTGCTTATTATTGGAGGACTTGTTAAGGCATATACAGCTATCATGTTGTCATTTTAAAAAGAATTATTGTTATTTCACTTTAACAAAGTTTTTTATATTTTAAAGAGATTTTACTGTTGGGATCAGGGGCAGTTTTAGTTTTGTTTCACATCTTATTTTAAATTATTGCCTATATTTTTGATCATTAGCTTTCTGTTTTTGCTTTAACTCAGTAATTAAACACCTCTGTAAAAAGATGCACCCTCTAAAATAATACAGAAATTATCCCTTAAGTTGTACTAATGAAGAGTGTAATAACTGAATTTAAATACTACCAAGCTTCCTACAAAATTGTTAATGAAATTATGTCAATCAATAAATATAGTCAATAAAATAGCTATAATGATTTCTCTGGGGATAATTACATGGGTAATTTAACATCACATTTGGATAAAAACTGAGAGCATTAATATCCTATAGTTAAGCATCTGTAAATGGTATATATAAAATAAAAGGGGTTTTTGTCCTTCCAGCAAAAAAGAAACCTTTAAAAATATGTAGTAGCCCTTTAACAGTAAATTTATTTTTCATTTCTGTCTTATTTCTGGCATTGCAATATTTATTGTTTCATATGGAGTCACAAATCATGCAATAGAAACAGTGGACTTTATAGCCTCGAAGTGAATGGCAATTGGGTATTCTTTACATATCTCAGTGGAAAATGCATAAGAAAATTTGATAGAGTGGTTTCAGAATTTTTAGCTTTAAAAATGAATGGTCATTGATCTCTGTCTATCTCAACTTCAGTGCCATATTGTCATAGTTCAGGGTGACCTGTGGGATTCATATACTGTGAAGTTATGCTCACAGATCGTTCTCCAACATCATGCCCAAGCCTCAGTGTTTGGACACTAACTGATCTGAGTTAACAAGCTTCAGGTTATAACTATGAGCAAGAAAAAATCAGAGATACTCATGTGACAAAAACATGCTTCTTTTTTCTATTACTTTTTTTACCAGGAAATATGTGAGTCCAGAACAAGGTTGTGTGATCAGGCTTTCATAGTGTTTTCATGACTGGTTAACATTTTTTGTAGAGAATTAACAGATTCTGAAGTCTTAAAAAGACCATGCTTTAGTTGACAGCAACTTAAAGGATTTGCTCTAATACTTTTTGAAATATGTTGTCAGTTTGTTGTTTACTTATTTATATTTATTTCAGTGAGGGTTGAGCTTCCTTTGCATAAGGAAATCTCCTCCTTATACCATGATATTTTAATTCTTTCATTAATTTATGACATTTCTTAATGTGTTTTTTGCAAATTTGTTTAGTTTAGTTTTCTGATTTTAATCTATGTTGTCACATGCTGAATTTTGTACATGGAGTTTAATGACTGATTAATCTTTTTATTCCATACTAGAACATAACCCTGAATCTGCTCATTCACATCCTTAATGAATTGTCTCTGAATTCAGTACAATAACTTCAATTCAACATTCGTCTGCAGTTTTGTGGCAGACTGCTTAGAATTAAGAGTGTTTCTTTGGCCTGTGTTTCTCACGTATTTGGTTACATGTCTGTAATCTGCAAAGAATCATGTGCTTGTGCCACAGTGCATGGTATCTTGTCCATATAAGTGCACTGAAAGCACAGGCTACTAAATTTTAATTAAAATTTGAATGGTAGCCTTTATGGGGACCTACTCGACATTCTAATGACGCAGAAATCTTTTGTTGTAAAATAAGGCAATAGTAAACTACACCATTAGGCTGTTCACTAAATCTAATCCATGCCAAGAGCAGTTTTGAGAGATTTTTTTTTTTCAATTTGATTCACTTATGATTTATTAGAAATTTTTCTTGAATGTCAGTAATACATGATACATCTCTGTTCATATGGGGACAACCTATATCCAAATAATTTACTGTGTTACTCATTTTGGAGCAGTAGTGTATTTAACTGATGCTTTACCATGATTGCAGCAAAGTAGAATTTAAAGAAGTGATGCTCTATATTATATTATCTCAAGTAATATACATTTAATCTTTGGTTACTCTATCATCTATTGGTTTGAAGTAAAAATTATTACAACAAGTGAAGTTTAAATGTGCTAGTTCCTCCCACTGGGCTAAGAAATAGCAAAGTTTCACTTTCACAAAGTTGATGTCAAATACACCTGCAGTTACTTTAATAAAGAAATTGGAATGAGGTTTTCTACTGCAGTGAAATAGCTAAGGAAGATGAAGAAAGGAAGATAATTTTTCTGTTGCTTATAATACTTTTCTCATAGTTTATGGAAATGATAAATAATAGGACTGAAACATGTAGAACAAGGTTTGGCATAACTGAATTAATTTTATAAGAGCTGAGTTTTTACAGGGGATGTGCACCCTGTGAACTGAGTGTTTTTTTCTTCAATAAAATTTTCTCAGCATCCAATAATGACATAAAAATAATGCTTTTATATCTTCTGAAGCAGACTTGTCAAGTTCTCAGTGGCATCTTGTAATTGTGAAAACTAGGGGGTATGTTTTAACTCTCCTTGGTTACACATCTACATCAGGTTCTTCTCATGCTTATTCTGTTTCATAGTTTTAAATGCGTGGGAGAATTTGATCAGTGTCCTTTTTATATTCAAAATGAGTCAGCTTCTGTCTCGAAAGTGTCTTATTGTCATGATGTCACTGCATCTCAAGATTTGTGACCTTTTGCTCCATATGGACTCATGGTAGTAGACCTTGTGTTTTTGCAGACTAGATTGCTTTTGTTCCCCTGCTAAGGGGTATCAAAGCCTTTTGGACTAGAGCTTTACATGCTGGTAGGTTTGCAAATAAATAAATAAATAGAAAAAAATAGTATACTAAAAGTAACTAACAGCAACTGAAAACACCTAAAAAAGAAACAGACCTAAAGTTTATGTGTAATAAGGACCGCCAGATGTCGCAAAGACATTGTTGATGAAGTGGGTTTTTATCCAAAATGTGGCACTTATATGAGGAACAGTAGTATTGTGTTGGAGAGTTGCAGAGGCCATAACAGGTCAGTGAAATGTCCTTCAAACATTTGATTTTTACATTGGAGAATAGGCCAAGATGAAAAGATAACCACATATCTGACATTGACATTGCTACCATTTAGACAACCGATGCAATTGCCTTATTCAATGGGCTCAATCAGATCTTTATTACTTTGAAATCTACATAACAGATTTAATTTTGGTGGAGTTTTTTCTTATGAAAAATTAAGGTTTGGAGCATTACCACCTCACAAACTTTTACGTGTAAATTTTTTATCATATGTATAAATTCTTGTTTTCTCCTTGTTCTTTTAAAATGTCAAATACTATTAAAAACATTACCAAGAATACCAAGTAGAATTGAAAGAATTTGAACTGATTTGAACAGCATGTGTAAATCAGAATAAAACAAGTTGAACTTGGAAATAAGTATTTGATGACTGATTTTTTATTGACATCAAATGAGCATGATAGTGGATGAAGGGATTTTCCTTAGTGAGAGAAAATGGTGTTTTTAAACATGTATTCATTATGAATGGAAGCCCTGTCAAAAAAAAAAAAAAAAGAGCAACACATAATATCTTTTAAAAGGTAAATTAACATAAGTATTTCACTTAGTTTATGGATCAAATTTTACAACTGAAAAACCTTGGGTTTATTTCTAATGTCATAAAGCTTGCGTTTAAAAGATAATGTTGTTACCTTTGTTAGGTCCTGGAAAAGCCTAATTGTAAGTGAGCTAGTGGTAAGAATTTAAAGTATATTTAGAAGAAAAAATGCCAGCGCAGAAAATTAAGCCCAAAGTATGTTTTCATGTGCTGATCTTAGTCAAATCACTAGTAATTTTAAGTACTTGAAATACATAATTCAACAAGTAAGCTGCTGTATGCTTGTGTTTAATGGGCTCTCCCTGAGTTTGCAGAAGCTGTCAAGATAAAATATGGAACATACAGCATTCTAAATAAAATAAATATGTGTCTGTGTGGTTTTGTGTTGTATGTGGAAATCTGCAATCTTTATTGCTAAGATTGAATTTGATTTTGTTTTGTATGATTCCTGCTGATTTCTCTATTGCTTGGGCACGTGTACATACACCACTTAAACACATGATATATAAGTATAAAAATCAGTTTGATTCAAATGTTGAAAATTTTCAAATGTTTATTAAATTTATACAGAGTGTGTGTGTGTGTGTGTGTATATATATATTTACACTTTGCTTACATTTTTGCCTTTGCATGTTATACATAAATAGATTTAAAAATAAATAAATAATATAATTTTGTATATATGTATTTTCATAATTGTTATTAAACAAGTTAAATGTGCCCTGGACTCCCTTCTTACCTCAAATAAACTCGTTTTGAAAACTGACTTGTGAAAACAAGCACATCTTTAGCTCTGATTATGGTTTTGATGAATTCTTTCTATTGTAGTTGTGATGTCAGTGGAGTTCTAAACTTAATTGGCAATTCCTAACTTAATAAACATAGTTTCTTAATATTCCATAGATATCAAACTCTTTAACTCTACCTTTGAAATCTTTGTGTGGCAGTGGAGGGTTTCTGAAGGCCTTGGCTTTTTAAATGCAAGCAGATTTATGTATGTGTTTGTGTACTCTGCTTATCAGCTACATACATATGGAATACTTTTGTCTTGTTTTAAGACTTTATGTATATTTAACCTTTAGTTTAACTAGCAGGTTGTAAGATTTCCATAAAAAATAGATGAGCTTTGAACTTACTGAATGTTATTGGTGTAGCACAATCAATCACCTCTAAGGTTAATGAGAACATATTCTTTATTTTTAATAGTTATATTGGTAAAATTATTTAGCATACAAAGGATCCTGTTCTCTAACATTAAATTATTTTATCTGTATTAAATCAGTATTTACATTTTTTGAATAGCAGATTATAGATTTTGTTATCAACGTTAAAGTGGGAAAAAGACAAATAAATATTTATATAAACTTCTTGTGTATAAGATAATTGGTGATACAGTAGCTGTAGCATCTTTCTAGTGCTGAGTTGATGTGCAATGTATTACAATTTTCTTAATGTTTTTACATTTCTGCATCCTGTTCTGTTACCTTTTAATAAAAGGTGACTTACATAGGTGGTACCCAAATTACATCACTCAATCTCTCAATGAAATAAAAGTGAATACCTGAATGACAGTTTGGCAGGGGGAAAGGAGGATATGCAATTTCAAATGGTAAAAACATGCTGTGTTTTTACAACAAAGATATCCCTATATTTCATAGCTTCCTGATCATATCTTTAAATCTGATAGTAACAACGAATATTTATTGGTTGCCAAGCTATTGTAGGATTTATTTCTGAACTCAAATGCCACTTATCAAGAAAATTGCATCCTCTTTGTCTCGCAGAAGGGTATACATCATCATGGCATATTTAGTTCTTTGGTACTATAATATTGTTACCTTGCTTGAAACACATGGTCCCTCTTAATATACAAGAAAAAACTGAATCCATTTCAATAAATTAATAGGTATGAGAATCCAAATCCATCGTTCTTTTTAGAGGTTCACATACATTGTAATGAAATGCATTAGGAGTTTTCTTCCCTTGAAATCCAAATGAGACCCATTTTGGCTCACACCCTTGACAGTCTCTATTATAAGCACTGCTGTCTCCTGTTCATGTGTGGCCTTAGTAAAATGCTTCCTTTGTAAGATGCACAGAGACAATATAATGCCATGAAAGATGAAGGTGTCAAAACACAAAGTTAGAGGCAATCTAATCAATGCCTCCTGATTTAGCCTTTGAAGGCTCTCTTCATTAAAAGTCTTTAATTGTGAGGCTTATCTTGAGGTAGAGCTGTTACTTAATATTTTTCAGTGTCATTCTATGGACAGTCGTTTGTACCTTTTAAATGTAATTTCAATATTCATTGTTTCGTAAATTGGATGCCTTGTTAGCAATGGTGGTGTGAATGACTTGCATTCAAGTGATTGAAGGTAGTAGTGTACAAATGCTTGGGTCTCTCCCCCTGAAGGGTAGTGTGTTTTATTTCTCAGTATGTCATTTTAAAATATATGGTTTTCGTTATGAGTCTTTTTGCTTCAATGTGTAGGAATGCAGGTTGGAATATTTTAAAATTATGAAAGAGAGGCTTCTAGCTGAATTTTTCTGAACTTCTAAAAATTTTCAGATCCAGTGCAAACATTATTAGTCCTATCTAAAAGGAAAAAATTGTGATCTCGTATTATGTTATTCTAAATACATTTTGAAAAGGTATGAGATGAAAAAAAGTGGTACATAGGTTTTTTTCTTCACAAATGATCATAAAGTTGGTAGTGGCTGCTGAAAAGCAGCTTCTAGAAATCAGTTAAAAACAAAGTGGTTCTGAAAGAAGATAATTTGAAAACTGCTGTTAAACCTTAAAGCTATCAACTTAAAAAAAGCCTACAATACAAGTAATCTCTTTTTTTTTTGTGAACCACATGATATATATATGTATATATATATTTGTGTATGTTGAATAGTACTTGGTATCATGTGTATATGTATATAGTGCATGTATGTTGTGTATCAGCAATTGCATTTTCATACTAGACTATTTACTTTCCATCCTATGAAAATCTTGAAAGATCTATTGGAAAATGAACATTTCATGGTTTTATAATCTGTCATGAAACCTTCAACAGTTAAATGCACACAATATCAGGAAAACTAAAAATCTCAGATATTGCCTTTGTAAGAATCAACAATTAAAAAAATTTTAACATACGAAAAGTGAGACAAAAATATAAAAACTACAGAACTGTTTTGCAGAAATCTTTGCAAATGCAAAAAGAATTGAGGCAACTTTGGCCTGATTTTTAAATGACTAGTGTCGTGAGTACAGCTGCTCTTAGTAATTATTTGTGATAGGTTGTTTTTGAATCCCATATGTATAGCAGCTCCAGGCCCAACTATCTCATTTGCTGGCACACAAACAGATTCTTCCAGGTGCTGAAAATTAAATTTTAATATATTATTTAAATATTAAGAGAATGACAGTTTTAGTGATTTTACTACTACAGCTGGAGTGCAAAGTATGTCTATAGTCTATGCAGCTTGTTGCATAGTCTACTAGAATGGAAATTACAATTGGCTTGAAATACTTTTGAGGAAGTAAATGTTTGATGTAAAGATAAAACCATATGTTTGCTATGCACAGTCTATTTTTAAAATACTGTTTGGAACTTGGCTTATTTATAGCCTAAGATTTTAAAATGTTACATGTAGTTTATAAGAATCCATCTCATAAAATGGATGGAAGTTTAAGAAATGGTAAGGAAAAACTTAATTAGCCCCTGAGAACTTGAGTAAAACAATTCCAAAAACATGTATTTGATTATGTTGATTTATTTTCTGGACTAAAATTCAGACATGTAACTTCAGTGTGTTTAATCGATGGAAAAAATTTGTTTCTGAATTGGGGATCTCAACACTTTTTCAAGGTTTAAGAGAAATATCTGGAGCTAACTGACTGGTTTACTCCAAGTTTTTGCCCTAAGAAAATTAGAGAAATTATCACGAAAAGGTAAAGTAAGTGCTAAGTAAATTGTATGAAGGTGTAATTGCACTGAACTGAAAATACCAAATAATAAAAAATGTTTTTAATTCCAAGATTTTTTTATGCCCATCCCTTCTGCTTGCTCATTCCAGCATGTTTTTAACTATGTTTGGAATAAGCAGCAAGTTTAAATGTGGGTCAAGCATATTTGGAATGTACATCTCAGGGGGTTTTTTTCTGATTAAAAAAATACAATTGAGTGTAAATATGTGCTGAAAAAATACAGTGCTATTCTACACAGATTAGCAGTTTACAGGGCCATAGTCTAAGAAAGATATCTCCTGTACTTCTGTGGTCTTCTAATGAATATGGCAATTTTGAATCTCTTTAACATGGCATCAAAGAATTAATCGATTGATTTTCACTATGCATCATTAGTAATCGGTGGCTCACTGGAGTACCTTCAGCCTCGCACTAAACTGTTTTACTAACTGAATGTCTGTTTTCACTTTTCATAAACTATTAGTGCTTAAAAAGGCCTTAAACAGGACTGTATTGTCAGCAGTCTGCATTCAGTGTCATCTCTTTCGTAATTCAGTGAATTGTGAAAAGTTGTTTAGGTGAATTTAACTTACAGATTTGAGTTCTTCACTGATTACTCTTTGTGAAGGGCAGTTCATTCCGTTGGTTTTCTTTTAAGTACTGAATATTGATTTGGATTCATCTTAATAGTGAATGGATCTTTTATAATGGATCCATTGTAACAAGACTATGACCACAGCTCTTGTCCAGAGTCTCTCAGAAAATCCACTAATGTTTGATTGAGATGATTTTTCTGGAGATAGGGTAGGCTGTGTAGTGTTAATACAAGGACATGTTTAAGATAAAAGTTAGAGCAACTTTTAAAGGACATTTTAATCTTCACAAAATCACTTTGGAAAAAAGTAAATTGTGATGCTTTTACCTATGTAGTTATATTTAACTCTGAATAGCTACAGTAATATCTTCTACTATTTTTAATAGTTATGAATTATTTCAGTCAAAAAGTTCAAGAAGGAACTGACTTAAAGCAAAACACCAGTATAAAATTAGAGAAATTACGCCCTGAAAAGAGAATCATCACCACATCTCATAATCTTTTACTGTCTAAAATCTAAATTTCTCCATCTATCCAGTGACTTTTTTTTTTCAAAGTGTCTGATCCTGTGTTGTGTACATATTGTATTTATTTTGACTTTTATTATGATTTAAATTTTTTTTGTATCTGCCAAATTAAACCAAATATTTTGATTTTGGAATATCCTAATTAATTACACATCCACATTTTTTTGTAGGGTACATATAGATTTCATTGTTACAGAATAAGTCTTCTATCCTATTTAAAATACCTTTAAAGTATATTTGAATTATTGCTGCCAATAGTTAGCATAATGTATTTTTGAATATTTCTTTTGACTGCTGTAAGGTATTCCCCTACTGAGAGACTAGTTTTCAGCTAAAGGAAGAGGATCTGATTCAGACTTAAAAAATACATATGCAGTCCTATATTCATTAAATAAATTACAGCTTCATGTGCTTTTTCAAATCTGATCTCATGTGCTAGGAATGTTACTGTTGGATTTTGTACAATGACAAGATAAATCTGTTGATCTGTCTAAGATTGTTAAGGACTGTGATGCTTACAGGTTACTAACAGGGTTAGTTTTTGCTGTAACTGGGAGAGGGCATGACTGGGACCTGGATGCTATTCTGTACCATCTTACTTTGTTGCTGGAGGCAGAGGAAAGGGAGTCTCTTCTGGGAAGAGGGGTTCCTTCTACTCAAGAAAGCATGGCAGAGGAACCTGTCTCATATTGTCTACTATGAAGGAGTGGTTTTTTGCATGTGAACCATATATTTTCTTTTTCCGTCTGTCATTTTTGTTGCTGTTGCTGTTTGTTTTCTTATCTCATTGCTATTTTCAGCAAATTGTTCTTACCTCAACCTCTGATCTTTGCCATTTGTGCCTCCAATTCTCTCCATCCTGTTGTGGTGGGGATGGGCAGGGGAAAAAATGGGGAGTGAGAGAGAGCACTATAATTGGGAGAGTGTCATTGTGGACACTGAGGTGGGTAGTATCATTCCTAAACCTCAAGTTATGTTTATAACAAGACTTGAGGGAATGCAGATCTCCCTTTGCTTTACATGGTGGGATGTGTGTCCCAGTCCTATGGTACACAAATCCACACGTGTGTCCAGCCAAGTGATGGCTCTGATAATTTTCCAGTCATATGACTATGTCCTCAAATTTGATGAATGCTACAAGTGATAAAATAAATTACATTATATCTTCCATTTTGTTAACCATTATTATTGTTTACACTGACTTTCTTACTGGATTCTTTCTGATAAAGAGGAGCTTAGAAAGATCGGGCATTGGAAAGCCATGTCAGCTGTTGTCTCACAGTACATGATGTTGTACAAAACTTTTTTTTTTTCTGAGATAAAGCAATCCCTGTTTTATAAATAATGCAGAATTTGTAGTTCAAAATAATCAACAGACTAGAAATTTCTATGTATAGAAGTTAAAAAGATAAATTGACTATGATCAGAAGTATAATGCTAGAAATTTCTACAGGCACCACTATATTAAATTGAACAAAGTGATTTATCATGTAATTTTTGTCTCTTTTTCAGACAATAAAATAAAAAAATAGCTACCTTAGGACTCTATCTTGAGAACTCAAAATGCATTATCTGAAGTAAATCCAGAGCCCCATTTTGTTATGTCGCAAGATTAGAAGACAACAAACTGGTAAAGCAGTATGCTTTGCTCTTATATGGGCTTTCATAATGTCCTAAGACTTTGTTTTCCCTTAATTTAATGAAAGATATTCCCAGACTGAAAGTGTGAGTCTAACAAAGATGATGATCAAATTTAAGTAAAGTTATGATTTCCTCTTGGGTGACTAAGAATGATAGATTATTTTTTTCTTTTAACATTTGAATTATTGTAAAAAATGTCTTTGAAAATACAGTACACATTAAAATTTACAGAATTCCTTAACTGTAAAACTGGCAGAGGAAAGAAGAGTGGGGATTCAGAAAAGGGGTTTTCCTTTTTCTTTTTCTAATTAGCAGCACTTTAAGAATGTAAATCCATACATGACTCTTAGAATTAATATGGTGGAGGATTTTAAGTTTTTCTTCACCATGTCATGACTAGTTCTATGTGATGATGACCTTTATACTCCTTAAAACTGTTTTCCCCAATATGACAACTGCAGATACACGGTAGATTTCAAGTGAAATACTTAAAACATAACCTTGTTTCTCAGGGAATTGTCAAATTTTTAACATTTAGCTGAATTTTCCTGAATGCTGAGATATGAATGATTGGCCCCTCAAGATGGAACATGTCTAATTTGAAGTAGCATGAAAGATGATAATATCAATGGATTCCAGTGTAGTATAATCGTATGTTGAACCAGAACCCTGAAATTCTATTACTTCATGTTGACAGGCAGTATATTAAAAGCCAGTGTTAGGCATCTAATTTTCAGGGAAAAACTTTCAGGACAGATTAATGCAAATTATGTATTTTAATTACAAACTATCATAGTGCAATCATTAACCCCCTATTTCCCCCCTTTTTTCCCCGCTTTCTTTCTGTTCCTTCCCTCCCCTTTCCACCACCCCCTTAACTCCTGTATTTTTTTTGTTCCCTTGTATTTCAAATGAGATTTTATTAGAGTTAAAATTCTGGCATTCTTAGATTATAAGGGTCTAAAACACTTATTTTCTACATTTCTCCTTTTTCTTGCTTAGTAATTAAAAATGGCTATGGGCATTTTTCACCCTTTGAGATTTACCAACTGCTGTAGCATTTGTAGAATGAATTTTTCACCTGCTTTTACATGGAATAACCAAATATCAAAGCAGCTTGAAGCATATTTTTAAAAAAGAGTTTACCTCTAGGCTTCTCATCTCCAGCACATAGGCATCTATGTGACTATTTAGCCATTCAATTAGTTTTGAAACCCTAAAAATAAAAGTAATTAATAAGTCTTTTGTCATGGGTAAAAAAAAGAGAGATGCCTTTTTAGTATTTGTATGTTATCATGCCAGGCCTAGAAAATTATTCTAATTTATTATTTAAAACATTGGTGGGATTCCTAATTGCATCCATCATTAGATATGACACATTTAGAACTAGACCCATATCCAGTGAGACTTTTCCAGTTTGAATTTTGAAATAAAAATATTTTTCAAGAGATCCCTAGCTATTGCTTGTTACTATGGAAACAGCCCTATTTGTCTGTGAGCTCTGCCTGCTTGCCAATGGGAGTGCGAGCAGCATCAACTAAACATATGAATACATCAAAGACAAATTCATATGCTCAATCTGATCAGCTCAATTAATGTAAGAACAGAAGCTGAAGGGGGTTAAAAGAGGGCATTCATTCAGGATAGATGAAGCCTCTTTTAGCAGAATATATACACCGGCCTTTTGGGGGAGGAATTTAGCACACTGTCAAAAACATTATCAGAAAGGAAAGTACTAGGCCTCCTACACCTAACAGATATGAAGCTGTCAGACAAAGAATAGCACTATTCATTAAATGACACTTATTTTCTCCCACTTTACAAGAATACAGTGAACAAAACAAGCAGGGGAACAGCTGAGAGAGACACTTTTTTCTTCTCCTGGTGATGACAGACATTCAGCAATTATGGTGATAACTAAGGAATACTAAACAAGAAGCCAGGCTCCATTCTGTTTATCACCTAAAATTTTATGTTACTAAATTTGCATGCAACTCTTGTTTTGTTTTATTATTTATGTCTAGGACAAATTAGATCCTTTTGTTTTTAACATGGTGCTTTCAGTTTGGTGAAGAGTGCTGCTAAACTATGCACATTTTCCTTTCTCCTTGTTAAATGGCCATATCAAGTTGAAGTGCTTTTGAAGTGAGAGAGTTTCAAAGCACAACAAAACTGCTGTTTGCAGTGGAGAGGGAAAGAGCATTAGTGTAATGCCAGGTATTATGTACTATTTCTACCATACATAATTTAGAAGACAGTTAGGGAAAATCTCTGTTAATTCTCACCTTGATTTGCAGAAAGTAATTGGACTTTGTTACTTATTTTTAGTGTTGCTAATTACACATTTCTATGAAGTTTTTAGGTGTTTGCTAAGTTACTTTTACAGCAGATAGAAGTGGGCAGGAAGGCCATCAAGGCTACTGGCTTTTAAGAATCTCACACATGATGATCTGATTTAAGGTCTATTATCAATAGTCTGCTACTATTATCTGCATGATCGTGTCCTGATTGATAGTGACTTTGTAGCCATGTATTTTGTAATATGCTGTCAGGCCATGCTGACAGCTGCAATGAAAGAACAATAAATGTGGGGCAGCTCTAATGTAAAGGTCCAGCCAGACTGTATGAAAACTGATAGCTGCAATATTGGCTCATATGTTACCATACATACCAGTCCCTTGGAGAATTTCTTTGTGAGTGAATTAAAATGGTCTCCTGATACACAGATAGAGGGTGTGGGGAGGTCTTCACTTAAAAAACCTGCAGATTGCTAAAAATGTCATTTTAAAATCAATGGGTAGACATAAACTTAGTTCAGAAAAAAAATTCTTGTCTGAAAGAAATGCACAAAAGTTGCTGTGGGTATTTATATGCTGGTAACATAAGTACTCTGTATGCCTCCAACAAAGTTTATGAGCACCCATTTGACTTTCATTTATTCTGCATGTGTTAAGATAATTCAGAAGGAAATCTGAAGTTTATAGTGTAATTAAACTAAAACTCACAAATCTCATAACTATTGTCTAAAACAACTCATAATGACTTGAGCCAGTTCTCAATTTTAGCTGTATTATGCTAATATTACTTCAGTATTTTTTTCTGTATTGCGTATTATTTCAGTATTATGTGATGTACTGAATGCATTTTTTTTTTCATGTGAACATATATAGGTGCATGGTCTCTATTAAAATAAAGAAAATAGTAAAATGAAAATAAAGCAACCAGTATATAAATTCACAACGGTTTATTAAAATCTTATGTCTTTGGTTTACAGCTTTTTTTGTATTATTGAATACTTCAAGAACCTGTAGGTCAAGCAACATCTAGCTTGTAAAGACATTAAAAATCAGTACTTGCTTTTTCTGAATTATTTTTTTGTTTAAGACTCCATCAAGTTCAAACCCCTGTTTTGTGAAAGATAAAAATCTTTCCCTCAAATATACCACGGTCCCTGTTACAAATAAGTATTATAATAAATAGATATGAATTACGCTACTTCAAAGATATTTTTAGTTGCTTTAACATATTTTAGCCCTGATTGGGCTCAGAAAAGTATTACTTTGAACTAAAATTAAAATTATGAGTTCACCATTTCATAATGAAGATGCTAGTGGGTCTGTCCATCTTGGAAAGAAAGAAAAGGTTTGTTCATATGCTGTTGTTTAAACCTTTCCTAACCTTGGAATATATTGGAATATATTGGATTAGTGTCCCCAGAGTGCAGTATCCCCGTGTGTGTCCCGTTTGCACACAGGTAGTGTGCGTACTCGGTGTTGGTGTAAGACAGTAACATGCCATGTTGATGTTGGTGTTAGCATGCAAACTGCCTGCAAGGGCCAGCACCTTGAGGTTAGGGCACACCGCTTTCTACTGGACAGAAAGTCAGTTTATGACTCTATGACTGTCTGCTTTATAAGCTTGTAAAGTATAAGATCTATACTATAAAGAAATTCACATACTTCCGCTGGGGGTTAAAGTACTTCATAAGGTGTGCAAGGAGTCAAAAGAAAGAATTAGAAAGTAGAGTATTTTGAAGATTGTGGACAAATATGAAATCTGCTGATTGATGAAACCAAAAGGCCAGCTTTTTCTACCCTTAATCATGAAATGGGGTTTTTTTGAAATTAATGTTGCAGTTGAAGTCTTCTATGTTTTGATAATCAGTATGCAACATTCAAGTTTCTAAACAGTAAGATGCTTTTATATTATTGTTATTTAGAAAAGTAGATTCTTTAACAAACTCTTCTCTGTAGATAGGGGTAAAATGAATAACCTTGATAATTTAATTAATAAAAAGAAAAAAAAACAAAATCCAAAACAGATCTAGTGTGGTGTCTTGCACAGTATGCCAGGAGTCAGCCCTGAACCAAATTTTAACTTTCACATTATAGCCCTCTGAAAGTAGTGATGTATAAAAGACCCTGAATGGCACTTGCATTGACATAGGAGCCCTGTTTGGCACCCATAATTAGATCTTTTGTGTCCTTGCAGTCAGTTAAAAAAATGATAATAATAGTTTATTAGAAAATCTATCTCAAAATTAGTTGTCAAAAGCTAAATAGTGTATTGATGATGGAAA
This sequence comes from Cettia cetti, assembly GCA_013401135.1. Taxonomy (NCBI): domain Eukaryota; kingdom Metazoa; phylum Chordata; class Aves; order Passeriformes; family Sylviidae; genus Cettia; species Cettia cetti. Next base: position 49,651 of record VZUI01045270.1, on the reverse strand, counting down.
TAAAAAGTTATGTAACATTAATGTTCTTGGTTTTGAATTCATAATGGTAATGTCTGTTTTATTTTCATTGAAAGACACCCCATTGACTAAAGGTTTTGTTCAAAGATATCCATCACTGGCACAACTCGTCAATATAATGAATTTAGCTTTTGGTATGAGCTTAACTTTTTTCTTGAATAGGTACATCATACTCAATATAGGTATTTGTGGATTATATTAGACAGTGTACCTAATGATTAGCTTACTGAGATATGTGAACATGTCTCTTCTGTAAGTTCTTGTGATAGTTTTGACTTGTTAGAATTTCTGAATATTTTCTAATTTGCTCAGGTTTGCAATGAAAAGCATGTGAGTTGAATTGTGAGCTGAGGTATTTTGTATACAGTAGTAGCACTTTTGATCTGCAATGTTCTTGAATCCTTAAAATGCAAAGGTTTCTGTAATACATTTTTTTTTTTTTTAGATTACTCTTATTCTAAAAGAAATGTGTAGAGTGTGATAATCTGCATTTGGACAGAAGCGGGAAGCAAATTTTCTAATTCTGTTTAGGCAGTTATTTTTATGTTGTTCCCTATAATACAGAGAAGCTCAGAGTATTGTAAGAAAATCACAGTTCAAAGCGGAAGACACTGTCTTGAGTTTCTGTATTGTGCACAAGAAATAAAGTAAATTATTACTTTTTAGGATAACCAAAATTAATAGTAGGCCAAGAAAATATTTTGTTGCATATAAGATGCAATGACATAAACTTAATTGCACACTGGAGGTCACCCTTGCTACTCCAAATTTTTTTATGGTTTTCTAAAAAAAAAAAAAAAAAAAGGCAAGCAACCTTTTAATACACATGCTGAGCTTTTAAAAATACTTCTAGCAATAAGATCAGTAATCCAAGTACACATTTGTTATTGTATTAACTCTTTAATTGTTTAAGCAATATGCAGTATTATGTATGTGTCTTCAGAAAGATTTTTTGGGGTGTCTTTGCCTAAAGTCCTACAAGGATTCTATAGTCTGCATTGCAACCTCTGCTACAGGTAATTCCTTTTATCACTCTCCAGGAAAGTTAGAGTTTGTTTAGAAGCTGTTTGAGCACAGCTACCTAAATTGCCATTACTTTGCTAGATTACTTGAAGACACATCCAAAGGCATATATACAAGTATTACAGTACCGTCAAAATAACATTATGTCCTTACAGAGGTGCAATTAAATGTTTTATTCAGTTGATGAGAAATGTGCCAGTTTTACTGTTGATTAGCCTAAAACCAGAGCTGAAAGGTCTTGAGAAAATCTGTCCATTGAAGCCATAGAGATCTCAAAGGAGAAGTTTAAAAAGTCAGTGTCCTTATATTTTCAGTCTTTTCCATGCCAGAAATCCTCCTGATAGATCAGACATCCATAATCTGTAGCTGTCAGTATAGGGGAAATGTTGTTTGGGTGGATTTTGGGGTTTTTTGGTTTGGGTTGTTTTGGGTTTTTTTGGTCATTCTGCTAAGTCACCATAACTCAGTTAGTCTCCAGTAAAATAAAAATTTTTTGGGTGAGGATAAAATTGGCCCTAATTGCTTGTTTCTGTGCTGCTGTAAACATGGCTGCACTAACCAGGTAAAATTTTAGTATGAATTTATTCTGTTGGGGTGTAACAATAACATTGCAATCCTTGAAGAGGCCTGCAAATGTTATGTAACATTATCACAATCAATTAGTAAGAGATGCTTTTCCAGTAGCTTTAACTGAACAGACACGAACTGGTGGAAAATGTGAGGGGAGTTTGTTTTTGACTGAGAAACAAGAACAAACTCATCCCACCAGTTCCCCCATTATTCTACTGTCATGTTAGTGTGAGCAAGTCATGCCTCCTGGGTGCCCATTAAAGCAGTCCAGTCCCAAAACCAAGTAGTATAGGTATTCACATTTCAAACTGTTTCTTCACAAAAATTTTGTGACTATTGAATATTTTTTTTCTTGACTTAAACCAACAAACACACAAAAACAATAATAGATCCTTTCTGAAAGAAAGATTTCATGAGATCTAGGGAACTGTATGAATTTAAGTAAAGCAGTAGTAAATTTTTCATCTAAAATTTCTATAAAAGTGCATATATGTTGAGATCACTGAGTCATGCCTAAAATCAAAATGAGATCTGTGAAAAGCAGCAGTTAAATAAACTGACATACTGTCAATCTGTATTCTCATTCAGAAGAGACAGCAGATACATACAATGGATAAAAATTAGACAAGTGAAGAAAGTGGTAGTGTAGTTATAGTATTTGAAAATAAATTAGAGTTTAGTTAAATAAATTAGATTTCTGGAAAAAAATACAGAATCTTCATATAATATTACAAAATTATCTCTCAGTAAATCTTCTGAGATACTTACACCTTTATAAAAATAATTATTTCATCAGAGGAAAAAATAATGAGGATCTCATATATCAGTATCAGTTTGGTGGGTTTATGATAATGGGGAGAAATGAGAACTTAAAGAAATATGTTATGTGGGGCTTTCATGATATTTGTTATTTTATGATGCATAAGACATTAAAAACCCATGGATGGAATCAAATCCATTTTTACTTGTTCTGAATTCTCCCCCATGCTGACATGAAAAATCCTTGGCAGATATTTAAGCTATTTTCAGTCTTTATAAGCCACATTTAAATTAAATTTTCCTTGGTGATTAATTGTCATAATTGGAAATAAAAATGTTAGTGTAAGTAGACAATAACTCTTACAATAGAATAGAGCTAGTTGAAATTTCAGATGAGAGAAACTTCAGTAATAAATTGCAGATGTTGAAATAAACTGAATTTTTGTTGATTCAAGAGGCTCCTAAGGAAGAGAAAACAGAAATGCTTAATAGTGCTGGAAGCAGTTTTAATTACTATACTGTGTGTTTTGCAAAATGTTTTGCAAAAGAGTTTATCAGTATGGGCAAATAAAAATATAAAAACAATAAATATGGATTAAAAATTCATTGTCAAATTGGTAAAACGTGCTGAACATGTTATACTGGTAGTTTTATTCAATATATCTACGTACCATGTATAACATATTAACCCGGCTCTCAATTTCATACTAGATGTATTGTCAGTACTTGAGGAATTTATTAATTTTTCACATTATTTTACTTCTTGTTCAGAACACATGACTGCAGAACTGAAATATGTAAGAAAAAGTTAAACCAGTACATTTTAGGATACAAAGTTATATAGTTTAATTTTTTATAGTAACATTTTTTTTCTTTGTCTGAGTGACTCTAGTGTTGGACAAAGCTACTATTTCAGTGTGCATTTCTGTTTCAGTTATGCTATTTCTAAATATCTGATGTTATCTTTGGAAATTGCTTCATTTTTGTGTTGGTATACCAAAGTTTCAGTTGTGAAATATTTATTCCTAATGAATGTGGGCTTTTATCTGGAAGTTAATAAAAATCAAGGTATATGATGAAGATCATGACTTTGAAACGCAAAACAAAGCATTTTAGTTTGGTGGCATTTGTCTGTGATTCTAATAACTGTGCTTCTGCCCTGATTCTTTTACAAATGGAAATGTATGTGCAATGAAATACCTAGATACAAGTTTTTGGGATTCTTTTGTTTAAAAATTTTATAAACTCTGCAAATTTATGGAGCAAGATGCATTCACCTATAAATATAGATACTGTTTGTTACATATAGAAGTGTATATAAGTATATGTATTAATTATACCAATATCATATCACAGAATAGAACTTAACCTAGCAGGGATGGGATTTCTGATGATATGTAGTTTCTCTGGGAAGGCATTTTGCCAAACTATGCCAAAGCTTTTTTTCTTTTTTTACTTAGAGCTTCTTTAGGTGAGAGGACTACTGTCTAGCTTTAGTCAGTCTTTTAGGTAAGCTGCTGACACCTTTTTAATATTTGAACAGACTTTGAATATCACAACTCTAGGGGAAGCCACTGTGGCAAGTGGAGATGTTCATATTTAAGAATACACCAGCTAAAAGCCCTAATGGTAAGAATGCACATCTTGTTAAGGAGAAATGTACTATACTAGCCAGTTTTTACAATGAAAATGTGTCCAATTATTGCATATAGTCCAGCCAAGGAGTGGATATAATGAGGCTAGGACATCACTCATTCAGCCATATTTGGATAACCCTGGTCTGACCTCATGGCTGACCCTGTTTTAAGTAGGAGGTTGAGCAAAAGACCTCCTAATGTCCCTTCCAACCTGAATTTTCCTATGATCTTATGATCGTCCACCAGGATTGGAAGATGTTTCCTAGCAACAAGAAACTGAAGGCATTGGTAATGGTTGAAACTTAGTGTCAGGGAAAAATCCCAGAATTCTAATCTATGAGTAGAATTGACCAATATTATATATGTCTCCTTAGAGCAAGGGAAACTGTACATTCATTGTGAGTCCTTTTTCTCTGCACGTCTGTCATGCTCTTCATTCCCCTTCATACAGATCGCTCTCTCTCTATTTCTGATCTGATTTCATCCATTGACTGGCTGATAGACAGTATTGATATAGCTGTAGGTGGTGATGGATAGGTAGCACTGTGTCATCATCAATATACTTCTGGTCCTTCCTTCTGTAATATTTCTTCCAAATCATTCAATGGGTGGTACATGCTGAAATGAAAAGAAACAGAAAGTTCTATAATTTAGTATATTGTCTAGTAATAGAGGAGGTACACTGAGAAATCACTTGCTTTATTTTAGTAAGTTAACTGGGTATTCATGAAGCTCTCTTAAGAGGAATAACTATTATTTATAGTCAATATTTTTATGAATTATGGGAATAGCATTAATTCTTTTGAGACATACTAAAATTAATATGAATGTCCAGCCCTCTCCACCAGTACAGAAAATTACACAGCAGAACCACTAGCCTGTCCCATTTGCAGCATATAATATTATTCATTAGATCTATTTCTTCTGGTTTTTCAATAAGCTTTTGAGGAGTTTGTTTGAAAAAGGGAAGGTTAGTGGTGAATCACAGTTAACTTGAATTAGTATAGTCTCAGTGTATTTTTGACAGATTTTCATTCTGGCGATCCTTCTTTTTTGAAAGAGAAGGGAAAAGTTTTTTTTCCTGGTGTAATAAGTTCATTATTCCATTCAGTACCAGTAGTTGATGTTTATTACCCAGATTTGAAGCAGAAGGATATAAGGGTGACAGATACTGGACTGAAACCTCCTGTTACACAATACTATGTGAAGAGGTAATGTAAAGAACTTTGAAAATGTTAGAATATAAGAAAATTATTTTGTTTGAATACTCAATTTAAATTTCCTCAATACTCTTCTACTGTTCTACTCAGAACAGAATGATAGTTTCACATAATGGTGGGTGTTTGGCTGTGCTGTAAGCTGAAACTTGTCCTGATTGATAAACAAAATTATTAATAACTTCTTGATCTAGACCTTCCCTGATGCAGTGGAGGCAGTTATAATGTAATCTTGCCCTATAATGAAGTTTCAATTCAGCTTTTGAGAAAATTACTGCACCCTTACTTTGATGTGCTGCTGTTTGTGCACAAATTTGTCGCAATTTTTCTTCAATATAGATCATCAGTAAATATTAAAAAAAGTACTTGAGAAATGTCACCAAATATATACCAACTGGTTATTAGAGTTATGGTTGAGGCCAGTGTTACTTTATTCAGTAGGTTCTTGCTCCTTAGTTTATGGGCATAATACTGTTTTAGCAAGGAAATGAATGTGTTTAAATCAGAGATTTCTGGTCAAGCCTGAATCACTAAATTTTTTATTATTATTATTATTATTTTCATAGGGGAGGATAGTCTTTGGCCATTTTTTTAATATGAGAGAGAATAATCTCTTTAAAAGATCACAGACCCACAGAATATTCTGAGTTGAAAGGGATCCTCAGGTTTGTGAAGTCCAACTACTTAAGTGAATGGCCTGTAGAGGGATCAAACCCACAACCCTGGCATTAATAGCACCATGCTCTGGACAACTGAGCTATTGTGGATAGATTGGGCTGTCCTGGATCTTGATCTCTGTAATCAGCATTTCATTTAGATTCATCTGCCTGCTTGCTTTGAGTCAGAAGTTAGTTTATAAAGTTTTAAGATGCCAGGCAAGGAAATAAGAATGCAGATGCATAAACTTCTTCAGAAGTTCTTCTTCTGTTTGTTAGCAAACCAAGACAGCTCGTTATCACTGGCATTCTGAGTGATGCAGATACCTCTTATGGCTAAAGGCATATTTGACTTGATCAATGATTTAATAGTAAGAATTTGCACATACATAAGGCATGCTCCCATATAAATAATAAAGCGTGGAAGCATTTGAACTGTGTAGATAATGGGAAATCCTTTTGTGTTTTTGTTTGTCTTTTTGTTTCTTTGTTTTTTCAAAATCTTCACAGGAACAGTTTAGGTGAAAGCATCTGATGTTTCAACCTGATCTTGGTGCTGCAATTTACCTCGTTTAACTTGGTGTGAGATCAGTTATTTCTCAGGTTTGCAAGTCTTAACCATGCATAGGTATGCATTAAGTTCTTGAATAACCTGCCTGGTTTCTGATTTCTATTCTTGTTTTTCTCATACAGTTGTTCTGCTCTTCATAACTATTGAAGAATCATCATGGTTTCCACCTTTTTTTTTCACTTTAATTGAAGAAACTTTGAAAGTTTTACTAGTGAAGCAGTAAAATAGTCCATTTTTATTAGGACAGCCTAGGGAAAAATTAAAGCAGTAATATCAACTTGCAAGTAATTTTATGATAGAAATTTAAAACAGGACAGATATTTTGGTTTGGATTGTGAAATATTTAACCTACATTTTTCATAAAATCTCAGATTATATTTTGGAATTCAAGACATCCCTGATGTCGGTTTCGTACTTACGTAGGTTTCTGTTAAGAGTTGTGATGTTGCCTGTTCACTACAGAGTCAAGTATGTCAGGTCTAGAAGTAATAATCTTTTCTACTCAGAGTGTTATCCATCTTGTTTTAAGAATCATCCCCATCTTCCTTTCATTAGCCAGTAAAGAAATTAATAGTGTCCTAATACCTTATCGAATAACTATCAGATCATTCAATTGTTCTTCAAGTTTTATATTGTTAGACTATGCTAGTAAGTTAGAAGTGCCAGAGGAACAAGTGTTCACAAACTGTCATTATTCACCTGCTATACAGTGCAGAAATATTTTCAAATAGACGTAACTGTCTTGAATCATAATAAAAAGTTCAAACAGTCTATACAAAAAAAAGGCAGCTTTAAATAAGTGTAATTCTAGCATGAGAAAGGAAACATGCCTGGAATCTGAATTTCATAAAAATACTGTACTTGTCTATCTCATATAGTATGCATGAAATATCTGTTACACTGTGGGCAAAAGACCCATATACATGCCAGAAGTTTTGTTTGAGTGAGGTAATCAGTTTCTTAAATTTTTTTGTTTTCCTCCCATAAACCCTTCTGTATAGATACAGATTGATTAATTTCAAATTATGTGGACTTTCCCAGCTCCACATTTCTTTGCAAATAGGGGTGTCCTGTGAGCTGTGGTGCAGATGGGACACTGATGTCATGTTTTCCCTTTCATTATATATCTGGTAAACAGTTCATTTTTATATTGTGTCTTGAATAGCAATATTAGAAATAATACTAGTATATTCAATACAGTCTAGATGATTAGCATCTCAACTGCTTAATTTTTTGTGAGTCCTGAAGATCTCTGGTGTATTTGTGTCTCAGGTGCAGATTAATTTCTAGGGCAGGTCCTGTGAGAATGAGTTGTGACTGGTCTTGTTTATTCCTAGTTTGATCTTTCCTTTTTTCTTTAATGTTTCTACAACTGTATAGGTGCTGGGTTCAGACATTTTAAAGCAGACTGAATGTTTTCTTTTAGGCTGTCTTGATGGATGTTTACTTTTGTTTCTTACCCCAAATCAAGCCTCTGTAGAAGTGCTTGTTGAATACCATGTGCCTTTTACTTCATGAAAGATACAAAAATGTGTTACTTCTCATCAGGAAGCAATGATTATATTATCCATACAAAGATGGATATGTTGTAAATATTCATAGAAGACAGCTGCAAGCTAAAAGATGTTGCTCCCAAATCATAAGTTTCTTAATTACATCACTGTAAAGAAAAGATCAAAGATAATGTGATTTCATTTGATTACTGAGTCATCCAAATAAGCAGGGAGCTCTAGTGACAGTTTTTCTGAGGTAGCAGATTGCAGTTGGTATTTAAGGAAAAGTATTTTAAAACAATGCCCATAATTACACTTAAAAGTATTAAAATAATCTGTAGTTTCCTAGGGTTTGATGGAGCTTAACCATTGCCATAATGATGTTTTACTGAGGCTGTTCTTAAGATATTTGCAAGCACCTCACTGCAGGGAGTAGGTGTGGTGAGTCACTCGTTCAGCACACAGCTCCCATTCATTCATTCCCACATTGTAGCCTCCCTGATTTTGCATAACCTATGTGGCATTCCATTGTCAATCAACCTCGGTTTTGTACAGTAAGCTCTCTGGCTTTCTTTTGACGTGAATGAATAGTGCCATTCATTCACATCATACTTTTCTGCGGATTCTATTCTAAAGCAGGGATCAAGCAGTTGGCTTCTAATGCGCAAGAACTGTAAGATAAAGAATTTGTGCAAACCAAGTAACTGAAGGAGAAAAAGGAAGGGATATATTTTTTTTAGTAAGGATCATGCAATGGAGAAGGCAGAGGAAGCATAACCATTCTAATCTGCCACTTGTCATGCTCTTCTAGAAGGGAAAGCAGTCTTGACTTTTTTGTCCTTCTGATATTCCAAAATTACTAAAACGTTGCTCTTACAGGTGGGTTCTTGGGGGTTTTTTGGTTTCTTCTGAAAGAGACCAAACTTTATATTTTTACCTCTGATAATTTTTTTTATTTCTTGGATACTGTCATTCTTGCTTCAGTAGTCACCACACCTATGCTCTGCTCGGCATAGCTCAGGCACAGTCACAGACTGAAAGTCATTTTGGGGAAGGTAGAATGAGCTCCTTGGGCTAAGGTACTAAGAGTGAGAGAAGACGGAGGCCTAGGAAAGGATTGCAGAAATGCACAAACTAATCTCAACCTGCTAGACAAGTGTAAGCAAACAGTTACTGCATGCTGGTATTTGTGCCCTGAAAAGGGAAGGGGAATCAAGTAGTAGAAAAGAGAAAAGTGTAAATAGGTTGACTACTCCTTCCTGCCAAACACAGAACAACACTGACTGTTGATCCTACATGATCCTTTGTTTGAAGCTTTAATACTGTTCATAAAACTTACCTGATTTAAAAGCAAAAATTTCTGCATCATCTGCTACTGTAGTACAAGATGTTGTCTTCTACCTGATCTTTGTGATTTGTGAATATCTTTCTGATGCCAACTTAATCAGCATCATCATCTAACTTATCCCTTTAGAGAAAGTCAACTTATTGCTGATTCAGACATCTGGAAAGGTATAATTCTGTGTACTTCTCTCAAGAGCTATAATTTTTAATCCTTTAAAGTGATTCTTTAGAATTAGCTAAAGCTGATATCTGATTGTAGTTGATGTCTTATTTTAAGACAATTTTACAGGATGGAGACTCTGAAATAAGTTACCTTCCCTTGATTTTCAACCTCTCCCCTCTTACCAATAAAGAGAGACAAATGCAAAAAAATATTCAAGTGAAAAAAAATAACAGTTTAGTAAAAGAAAACATCATAAACCCAAGAAATGCAAAGCTGCTGGGTCAGATGGTCCTCTGAGGAAGAAAGAGAACAAGATGGCTGCTGCCTGGGCAGCCCGCCTGGGCCAGAGGACAAAGACAAGACACAGAGAGGGCCCCTGCTCCAGGTCGAGGGGCTGAGAGAGAGAGCAAAGGAAACACCAGAGCAAACGAGCCTCCACAGTTCAAGAAAACAAACTCCCTCTCCCCAAACAAACAAAACAATAGGGAGCAGAGAGAAAACAAAACCTTGGAAGAACTGTTTTTGTTCAAAATGAGCCAGTACTGCTGGGGTGCTGGTGCAGGCTCTGTGTCATGATTGGGCAGGCTTTCTCTTTACAATGCACTGGTTAAAGAGTGCTGCTGAACTGCTGGCAGCAGCTGAAACTTGCAGAATGGCTCTGATCTATGGTGGTGGGCAGCTGTAGGCCCCCCTCCCTTGGCAAACAGCAGGCAGCAGCGGTGGAGGTATTGCAGAACTCTACAGACCCCAGAGAGAGCAAAAGAGAGCTTCTCCTGTCTGTTCCCTGTTTTAAAAGGGAACCAGCATCTCTGCCCTGCCATAAACTAGGCTAGAACATACAAGTCTAGTTTTCTGGCTGCAGGCCTTGAAGAGACAGCAAACTTGCATGGTTTGACTTAGAGAAAAACATGGAATACATTATTTTGGGTCATGTGATACCTAGGGTGACCTAGGTCAGCTAGGGCAGTTCAGTACTGTGATTAAGCAATATTTAAAAGGTTTGGAATGTTTCAATGTGTTTATTATGCTGTTGATTGGTGGGTCTACCCATACTTGATTAATGCCTATTAAAGTAAGAAGTAGTTTCTTCCATTTCCTCAGATCTCTTATCATGTATCATGATTTTTAAAAGTAACACCATTACATGATTCTCTTCTGTTTCAAGTCTCTGAGGAAAATTATAAGTGCAGATATAGACAGATCAGCAGATAGATAAAAGGTGCATGGCTGATTAAATGCAACCAATAAAAATATTAATAATTCTAGTTATCCTGCATACCCACAGCTGGTGTTAGCAGTTGCTCTTCAGTCAGTCCCACTCTTTTAGCTTCTGTCTGCCCCAACATCATCTCCCAGCACTGCTGGATGCTAAAAAGAGGGTGGAAGAATCTCTGGTACACTTAAGAGAAAATTTATATACCATGAGCAACATTCCTGGCACTTCACTATGGTAGTGCAAATACATGAAGCAGCTAACACATAACATAAAGTGAGAAACACATATTTCTGCGTGGTAACTGAAAAGGATAATTTTTTTTTAATTACATTGTTAAATATTTTAGTATCATTAGATTTCCATATGCTGGCATACCTATCTCTGTGGATATTTACACTTGAAAGTTCAGATCTCCTTCCAATTTCTCTATAGCTAAGCTATGTTTTACATAGTAAGGGCTATAAAGTAGAATTTTTCTAGGTAACTAGGTTACACTGACCTAGGGTTTTTTTAATGATTTAAACTTCATTTTTTGATTACATGAAAATAAAGAACACCACCCAGCATAAAAATGCATTTCTCACTAAGTGGAAATAAAATTAAAGGATATTTAAATGTTTTTATAAAATAAAAATTAATCTTTCATATTTTTAATTTATATTTTATTACATACATATGCATTTTGTGTTTTCTATGCAAGGACTACACTGTAAACTTTGATATATAAGCAGTTGTCAGCAAAACAATAGATTTAATATTTTTGTTTAAAAATATTTATATCTGTGGTTGAATGAGACAGTCTATTCAATCTTATAAATATCATATTTAATAAAGAAAAATCCACTGCAAAGAGGAAAAATGTCTTTATCCATAAGCAACCAGATGAGAAATGGATTTTATTCAGTCAAATCCTTTTAGTCAATGAAACAGCACTTTCATGCCTACTGCACTCAAGTGATAATTAATATAGTTTAATTCCAGACATGAAGCCTGAATTCATGTACTGTCATCAATACCCCATGTTAAAATCAAACCTTGACAGGGACTTAACACCCTGGAACAGGTCATCATGTGATAATATTCTTTTTTCCTTTCAGTATTTTGTCTTCAACCAAGCAAAGTATTACAAGATGAGTGGAAAAAAAGGGAAAGAATTACAAATGAAGAGTGACGCAGGCTGTGAATAGAACATATGTTAGACTAGGCAGAGGCATCAGTGAATTATATCATTTCATGATGAAGTGGCAGTGGGGCTGAACGGACCTATTTTAAACCTTGATGTATTTTATCTCTACTGTATTTGGTCTGTCATCTTTGGAGAAAGACTTTGTGTAATTGAGAGTCAGCTCCAATCTGCATGACTTGAGCATGAAGTGTAAGCCAGATGAACAGTATTATGGAAGAAAGGGAAGCATCTAATAAGGTATAAATGGGAAATAACCTTTATACCTCAGACATTTAAATGTGTTTTATTACATATCATGTTTAATGGTATTATTTTCATGGTACTATTAATAATATAAACAATGTTTGAAAGTACTTTAAAATTTGTTTAATTTTACTGCATTCTTTTAATAAAACCTGCTTATTTACAGTTGAGACATCCTTTGTCACATTGAGCATACAATACAACAGAGCAAGTTTGTCCTTACATAACTTTTATGAGTGTTATACTTTTTTTGTTCTTGAATTTAAGGTTCACCTTCAGAGGCTAAGATTATAGTTTTATAGTTATATATTAATTTGGAGGAGAATGTGTTTTGATGATGTTCTTATCATGCCACAAACACCTGTATCTCTAGAAAAATTCTCAGGAAATTGTATTTCTGTATATATTGCTTTTAGTATGGTTAAAAAATACAGTTTTAAGAAACTTTAGATTTTCTACTTTTCACTTTTTGTCCAGCAAAAAGCTGGCATATTGATGATGTATGATACATCTTTGACTGTCAGTAGAAAGAATTTGTGATAGTTCTAATAAGTCAGTGAGTCTTCCAGCAGGTCTTGCTTTCTCATGTAAAAGATTATGTGAACACCTTGTAGTGTGCACAACATGGCTCAAGGACCATAGTACAGAGTCACTATTCAAATTCAGTTGTATACAATGTTTTGTTTGGATCTGCTTTTGTTAGAAAGGTTCTTCAGACAAACCTTTGGAGACAGAATAATATTTTATTGTTATAGCTGGGGATAAGTACAAGTGATAGCATCTGTAATGCAAGGTATTTGTTCCACATAAAACATTTTCTTGTGAGGTCACTGTACTTAAGTAGAATTGCACTGAGTGTTTTACAAGCTCTTGTGCTTCCTCTGCATAGTTAGCCAACAGTTTCAGGATTGGAATAAGTGTTATTAACAGCTACTTAGAAGAAACAGGGTAAAAAAAGCATAGTAGTCTAGTATAAAAAAAGCTAGTATGTCTGCTAGTCATATTCACACTGACCATTTCCTGCATGAAGGACATTCTCATAACCCAACAGATTCTATCTGGGAAAAGGACAGGTCTGCCTGCATAGCTTTGATAGCAGATTTTGGTCACAGAGGTTTTTGTAAATTCTTTGTCCTCAGAACCTGTGCGTAAAAAAACGGGTTGTTGCATAAATTCTTTTCTATTGCCTTCTTCATAATTAAAGCTTTGCTACCAGTAAGAACTGGTAGTCTTACTATATCAGGTGTTTTGTATAGGTCGCAGCTCTAACATGATAAGGAAATATTTAAAGTCTCTCTCTCTAAAAGTCTCCCATGACCAAAAAAGTAAACGTGATCATGCCTTGCTTTGCATTTTTTTGTTAGTTTCACCTCAGTTTGAGTTCTGTATGACTTATTTCTCCTAGCAGTCTCTAGATACTGTGTCCACTGATGTTGTTGTACTATGTTAGGTAAGAATAAGGGTTTCCTGTGAATAAAATAGCACAACAACCTTTAACATCTTTGCATTCAGTTATTGGAACAAACTGCATAATTTTCTACCATGAGTACAAATAAGTAACTCTCTTCCAGCGCACATCCAGGCTATAAAATGAAGGAAATTATTTAATGATGAGAAGCTTGCTTAAAGAATGAAGTTTCAGAGTGAACAGTAAAAATAGAAGCTGAGAAAGTCATCGAAGCAAACAGAATTTTAAATCTTTTCTTGGCATCGGTTCACTCTGCCCAGAGTTCTATGGGTGTTGCTTTTAGTTCAAACTGATGATCTTTTTGACTTTTGTAATGTGTAGCACTGTCCCTTACAGTCTCATTTTACTAGTAATTTTAGACAGTGTATATGACTTAAATACCTTTTTAATGACTTCAAACTATATGTGTATAGTTATACATATATACACACACCTATATTTTTAAAGGACAGATGTCATAAAAGTTTCCTGTTACTCAAAGATCAAATGTGCAGCTTTTGAACAGTACCTTTTCACACAATTCCACTGTGAAAATTCACTTGAACCTGATTTTCTTTTTGTGAATTGCAAAGACAGATTAATTCTGGATGGGGAATAAAGAGTAACATTAGCAGGGTCAGCAAGATATAATTTGGCCTTATAACAGTAATAAACTTCTTGTGTCTACAGGGCAGAAACCCTTGCAAACTTTCTTTTTTATTTCCCCTCCGTTCCTTTCCTGGTTTGTTTCCCTTTTAGAGGTCTAACAATAATAAAGCAGTATCCTGTGTTAAGGGGCAATGACTTGTGGAGCCAATATGAGAGTTATATATTTTTTGTCCTATTGTGAATAGTTTAGTTCAGTTTTCACATAGTGCATTAAAATAATTTTTTCTTTCTTTTCTTCACGTATGTACATTTAGTGTAGAAATTTGTTTGAGAAAATGCATAAAGGCAGCTACATGGTGAGTTTGAAACTGAAAATTCGGTGTTTGTTTTATCTGTCTGTGCATCAATTTGTGATACTTTCTGATTTTCACACTGATAGTGGCAGAAACTTGACAGTCAGTGGCAGGCAAATATAAGTGCTTTGTCTGTCTAGAAATATGCATAACTCATTGAGTTAGAACATGGCTCATAGAGTAAAATCAAAACCACTCCTTTCTTCCTTGAACTTCGGAGAAAAAAAATTTTAAACAACAAAAATCTGAAGAAATAAAATTTAATCAGAGAAAAGCTTACAAATTAGCTCTTTTGTTCTTTAGAATACTTACATGGCTTGAGATTTATACTTGGTTATTTTACATTCTGTAATCTTTAGTAGTAAAGATTTGTATCTTTACTACTAAACATTAGATGCTACAATAGTATTAATTTTACTACTATTAATGATGGAATTGGAGAAAAGGCAAATTACAGGGGTTTTATGTAGTTTTTAGATTCTAGATGTGACTACAAAAGTTAGCATTAGTCATTAGGGAAATGTATTTGTTTTAATTTTGTTTTACAGGTCAGTTGTTTTTAACTGAAAAAAATTAGAGAATTGTAGTATTACATAGCAACCTTTCTTTAATATTTATCTTCCAGCATTACAAAATTTGGTTCATGGTCTGAAAAGATCTTTGCATTTTATGTATTATAATTTTTTAAACTTGAATCTTGAATATAGATATAGATATAATATAAAATATATATACTAATAGTCCTGAAGTTTTTTTATGGGATCAGTAGTTTGGAAATCATTATTGAATTCTGTTACTGAGAAGTAAAATTTTCCGTCTTATGAAAAAAATGGCGACGTGGTACCTGAATGTCTAGTAGGAAGCTGTAGGTCTCCCAGATATGTTTGTTTCAGTCTTAAAATAAAATTATTGCACTGAAAATAACCTTAGAAAACTTTATTTTCTGTTGAAAATAATTCAATCAGAATAATAATCATCATTTACCTAGGAAAAATAAGCACCCAGAGGCATGAACTTTATCTTTCCTTTCTATCATTAAAAAAAGACAAGTTCACAAAAGACCATAAATAGGAAAACATTTAAAGCAAAAGTCTTTAATTTTCCATATTAGTTTTTAGTTTACATGAGCTCCATTGTCCACACATAAGTCAAAGGATAAATAAAAGGAGCAAAAAGCTTTAGTATTTGTTCACAAGTTACATTTTCTCTGATCAGCTGTGAACTAGGAAGTAGAATTATGCTGTAAAACCTGTTTGGGAGTTTGACCTTGATAGCACAGAATTATCATGATGATGAATCTACCACACTTCTTTCCAGAAACATTTTCATTTACTTCCCCCACCCCTGCAAGCAATATTATTTGTTGCAGTTATTGCAGAGAAGTATCTTGCTTTCATTTATATTTTACTTTTCCTGGACCCCTCTTTATCTAGCACCCCATGCCCCCTTTGTGCTAATGGAACATAAGAAACTACTCTGTACTTGCAGTGTTTATAACAGGATTCCCATTCCAGATTCCAGGACAGTGGAGCAGCTGGAAGTGTTTAGTGGCTGTCAGTACCAGTACTCCCATCTTTGTAGCATTAAAATTAATCTTCCTCATCTTGGTGTATAAAGAACCCAAGTGTGCCCCTTACCTCATTACCTGAAATTTTACAGTGACACCAACAGCAGGAGATGTGGTGGAGCAGCTTTTTGGATATCAAAAGTTGAAGCCCTAAGAGTATTCACTTGAATAGACACTGCAGTTCTTGTAGCCTTTAATAGGTTCTTTCTTTATGTCTGCTGATGGCTGGAGCAATGAGAATGGATATGATCCAGGTTTTCCTGTCACTTGGATAGCTCACAATTTTCCTACTTGAAGAAGAGAACAACTAGGCATGCATCCGAAGATTGTACTTGGTGCGTAGTACTAATCAGCAATCTGCTGACTGTCACAGAGGAGGCTGAATAACTGAACATGTTTATTTATGTATACTGCAGTGTTGTGACACAAGGTAAAAATGAAAGTGGTTTGTTAACTATCTTAGCTGCTGTTCCAGTAATGCATTTATTTTGTGCATGTATTGGAAGACATGCTGTGCTCCATAAAATCAATGTTCTTGAGCGTTATGTTTGTATAGAAATGGTATGTTACTATATGGATATATGTGGTGGGGCAGGGGGCAGTCTGGATCCCAACTGGATGCAGGAATACAGTGACACTAAGGTGCTCAAACTGGGAAATTTTTGGATATTCAGGGAAACAGTCCCCTGATCTTCTTGGAATGAAATTTGAAGATAGTTGTTTTTAATACATTTGTTTTCTTTTGTTGGAACTAAGCTCAAAGGTGTTTCATCTGGTAGTTTCATGACACCATGTTCATTTCCTTCAAAAAACCCATATCATGGCTATTTCAATAGTGAACTTACCAGTGTCTGACATTGGGGGTAGATTTACAGACAGTAGAAATAAACCAATATAGACCTGAAAGTTAAACCTAGAGATTCTGGGGTCAAACCTTGATGTTTTTGATGTGAATGGCTGTTTCAGCATTGATTTCAGTGGTGTTGGGGTACATGTCTTTTGAATTCCATAGAGGAAACTGTGAGATGTTAATTATGTTTTTATATAGCCTCAAGGATAAAAATCCTAATAGTTAAATACTTTGCATGGATTTATAGTTGTAAGAATATATTGTTTGTATCTAAATGTATATTGATTTTTTTTTCTAAGATACATCTTTAATGTGTTTGAAGATATTACCCTTGCATATAGTCATAAATATAAAAACTTTTGTTGCTAACAGATATAAAATATAGTGAAGCCATATTTTTGAAATGTTAGGCCGTTCTGAACTATTCTGTTAGAGATCCTGAATTTGTTAAAACTTAGTTGAATAATATCAACAGATACAACTATGAGCTCTAAAGCAGGCTTATATTTTAGAGGAATGCTCTCTGTAACAATGAAAGCAGCCTTTGCTAAAGCAAAAATAAAGGAAAAATAAAAATATGTTTAGGAACTTTTGACAGAACTTTCGTTAATTATATAATGATGATAACAAAAATTGAGTATAATCATATTTAGAGTGTTTTAGTTTCATTATTGAAATGTAAATATATCTCTTGAATGCACTTGACATAAAACAAGCTCAAAATTTATGGGCAAGAGGGTGAAAGGAATAGAAAGAATTGGATTTTTTGACAGAAATGTAGTCCTCAAAGCTGTCTGCATCTTCTGGGGGGTTTTAAAAATTTTTATTCTTATTATAGGTAAGCACTTTTATTAAAGCCGTATGATCTACCCACCTGAATTAAAAAATAGGTGTTTGAAGAACAGAGTTCAATTTTATGTATTCCTTACTTTAGTTGATAATTTTACAACTATTGAAAATACACAAGAGCTGCACAAATCACAGTTAATAATGCTGGAAGGACTTGTAATAATTTGAAAAAACATGGAAGCTTCTATTTCACTTTTCACATGCTCAATGTCTTGGTTATCAATAGGGGAGGAAATAATTACAGACATCAGTAAATTGAAAAATAAATGACAGGCTGTGTCTTGTAAACATGTTATATAACTGACCTAGGTACTTGCAGAATCAGATCTTATGACATAGCATCCATTATCCTGCAGTTCGGCATTATTTTATATTTTTTGATCAAAGCCATGGTCAATATTTAGAAAATTGAGACATCTTAATATGTTTTTATTCATAAAGTACTGTGAAATGCGTACTGGCTTTTGCTTTCATTTTTGCTTTTTGTCTTGTATTTTAAATGAGGTCCATTGGGTAGCAATATTAAAAATCACCTCACCTTTGCCTCACAACCATTACAGAAACCTCTTCCTAATCTCAGAAGTATACAGGTCTCATCCCAAACTCCCTAAGCCCTATCTGTTTTTATATGTCATTTGTCTTAAAAGTCAGTCCAAAATTATGGCTGAGATGGGGCCAGTCTTTTACAATGAAAAAAAGAAATAAAAAGAAATGAAGGACTAATACAGATATCAATATGGCAGTATGACTCAGAAAATCTGTGAAGTTACTTTCACTGTTAGTGTCTTTTTTTTTCCTCTCTCAAATTCCCCAACTTCTCTTCTAATCCACCTGTCATGTGGCTGGCACTGTAAACATATTTAGATGTCAGATTACCATTGAAGTACTTTAATGCTGTTAAAAATGTGCGTCAGTTTCTCTGTGACAGAAATAATGTCTTCCTACAGTTCTCAAACATGAACAGAAACTTCTGGATAATACTTCTTTGCAGATGCATAGCTATATTGAAAATATAGTGAGTGTTTACAATGTGATTTCTTTTAGTTACACAGGATGCTACAAGGTATCTCTTAATAGATTGCTTAAAAATAACACAATTCCATTGTAAATATGTTATTACTAATGAACAACGCTGTATTCAGTTTTAATATGATTAGCCAGAGTTGTAAAATAAATAATTTTTCCCAGTTTTTTAAGCAAGTACCTTTCCTAGCTTCTGTTGAAATTGGACTTATGCACATTGATATATATTTATTGAGAACATTTCTTTTTTTCTTTTTCTCCTGGTGCATTTCCAGATCTCTAGCATGCAGTGAAGGTTTTATAGTCAGCATGCAGTCTAGCAGATGTCATTCCATTTGCCTAAGCCCTGCTGACATTTGGAGTTGTGGATTAATTGAGCTACAGAATGAAATTTAATTAAAATTAAATACAGATTTGGCCATTGTATTTGTTCATTTTTTTACACTCTGCTGTGTACATTTGCAGTCAGCACCATAGTTTATTTGTTTAATCATGATGCTATGTGGGAGAAGCTGCACTTTGTTTTAAACTGAAATCGTGGCAGATGCCAAGTGGAGCATAATTCATGTCATTTCATGTGATAATACCTGCTATGTAGATGATAGACCTCAGAACAAACTGAAGGATGCAGATTCTTCTATTTGTGAAGTTATTGAAAAAGAAAAGACCATGTAAGAGGTGGAGTTTCATTTATATTTTTGATGTAAAGATTTTCTTAAAGCTAATAAGTTAGCTTATACATTTGAAAGCAAAAAATTACAGAAGGGCAATTAATCTCTCTCATGAGGCGCCATTGTCAGAATCTGTTTAGCCTTGAGATAGAGCTGTAATGGAGATGTCAACAGAAGGCATTAAAAATGCCAATACTTCATACTACTTTTTTTTTATTAATAATTGAGTAAGTATGTATGTGGAAAGCAATAATACCAGGCAAATACTAGGTAAACTAGAAGTAACACTGGAGGGAATATTTATGGATTTTTTTCTTTATACATTTAGATCTGTCTGGAAACACTTCTTCTCCAGTATGTAGATAGCACTAATTTTAAGTATTCTGACTCAAGCTAAATTAGATGACACAAGCAGACACAATAGATGGTTTTAATAACTCTCCATGTATTAAAATAAAGAAGACATTTGTAGATGCCATCCTTAGTATTGCGTAATAAGTGACATTACTACTGTGAAATCTGAGGACCTAGAGTATCTCATTTATAGTTTACTGAATGAACAGTCTTTCTAAAAACTGAGTCTGTTTATTCAACTTTGTCTTTGATTACTACAGTGAAGAATGTCTTGTGGTATAGCAAGCATTCAAAAGCCAGTTGACATATTGAAATATCCCTAGATATTCACTCAGACACTGAGATTAGCTCAGTTGGTCAGAGCATGATGCTAATAATGCAATGGCAGTGGGTTTGGTCCCTCTACAGGCCATTCATTTAAGAGCTGGATTTAATGATCTTTGTGGGTCTGTTGCAACTCAGAATGTTCTCTGATTCAGTTTGCTACAGTTTTTGGCTCTCAGCTTCATGTAAAGGGAAGAAGCATCCATATATTCACTAGATAATGAAGGATTTCTCTTCCATGAACTTGTCCATTTTTCACCTGAGTCCACATAAACTCTAAGCATCTTCAGCAGTGGATAACTTTACTGCACTTATAACTTTACTGCACTTTGCATGAAGCAATTTTTTTGGTTTTGATGTGATGCTGTTCTCTGTGCTTGAGGCCCACCAACTTGTAAGCTGGGAGAGATAGTTGTAAAGTACATTCCTTTTCTCTAATTTCACACTACTCTAGATTTTGGACTTCTTTTATATCCCATTCTGACATCTCTTTTCCGGCCTTAGCTAATCCCATCTATTTTTGTTCCTAGTTCAATCTTACTGTATTTTTTTTCCATAAGATAGAGGGATGCAATGAGAAATGTGTATGGTACTCAACACATGAGCAAGCCATGAATATATATCCATTCCTTAGTATATTACTATTATTTTCCTGCTTAATACAAATGCTTAAAACCAAGGCTGTTTTTCTTTTTTAATTTTGTTTTGAGTTTGAATTTTTGGTACCCCCCATTTTTAGTTGTCATTGAACATACATTTCCCAGACTTTTTAAGGCCTCAAGATTTCATGCATGACTGGTAATAATTTACTCATTATTGTTAGTAAGTAAGGATTGAGATTCCTGTGCATATAACTTCATGTCGAATTTCACTTACCACCCTAATGCCCAGGAGTTCAGTCATAAGGGCCTTCTTGATGTTTGCAGTATCAGTTTGTGACTCTAACACTTGTTGAATCATCCGCAAACTTTCTTATTTCACATTCGATTCATCCTCTCCTCAGCAACCATGAATAAGTTAAACATTTGGGTCCTTGTGGAATTTCTGTGGCATGCACCATGCAAACTGACTCCTGTGCTTCAGCAAGATTTATGTGTTCCGACTCTTTCTTTTCAATGTGATTGGTTTCTTTACAAGACTTTGGTGACTATGTCAGAAATTTCGAAAATTAGAGCGAATTATATTGATCAGATCTCCTTTACCAACCTAATCATTGATAAATTTTTCACAAACTTTCCTCTTACCAGGGGTGGGCTGACTCTTACCTAGTATAAGCAATTTACTCATCTGTACAAATGTTCTGTTCTTTATTATAGTATCCACGAAGTGGTCTGATATAGTCTTGAGACTTACCTGTTTGCAAGTACTCCCTGGAATACATTTCAAAGATGAGCGACACATTTACTGCTCTCCAGTCCTTAATTAAGTAGGCTTTTATTGGTAGGTTGCACACTACAATTAGTGGTTCAGCTAAGCAATTCACCTTTGAAACAGATATTGTTTGTTTGGTACTGGAATTTTGCTACTCTTTTTTTTTTTATTATTCCTCTATTTCTCGCATAATTTTTCTGACTGACATTTTGAGAGAGATTTTCCAGAAGCATTTATTAAGAAAACTGCAAGTGTAGGAACTTCCTGAAGTTTTCCACATCTTATTCAGAAGCAAAAAACTACCACCACCATGAACAACAAGACCAGCAAAAAACCCGTGACACTGGCACACTAATATTCTTCTAGCCATGCAAACATTCAAGGAGGAAACCTCCTCCTGATATGTTTGAAAATCTATTATTCTATTGTAAGCTTTTGATGACAGCATGGGTTTTTACTCCCTGGGTTTTTGTAACTAACTTACCACAGTTTGGGATACTATTTTCAATATCCAGAATGATCCCTTCTTTCTTTTAGAAACTTCCTTTCCCCCTGTTTAATTATTTTCAGTTCTTGTTGGTGTATCAGTTCTCTGAAATGACCATTTCTGCCTTCCATAAGATGCCGCTTGCCTTTGCACTGCCTTTAGGAATTTAATGCTGCTTCTCCCAGGGGTACAAAGTTTCTATCTTCATATGTAGCAGAGCTAATGTTGCTGAAGTTGAGTGCAGTTTTTTGAGGGAAGGCACAGTCTTGTGCATTTGCTCAAAAAGGTTTAAATCCAGTGTATTGTAGCTGTTGTTATAGACCAGATTTTTGACATTTCA
The DNA here is from genome assembly GCA_013401135.1 of Cettia cetti. Classification (NCBI taxonomy): domain Eukaryota; kingdom Metazoa; phylum Chordata; class Aves; order Passeriformes; family Sylviidae; genus Cettia; species Cettia cetti. The sequence goes on along the minus strand of VZUI01045270.1, from coordinate 27,310 downwards.
AAGCAATTCTGTTCTGCTCAAAACCAAAACAAAGGTTGTTTCTTCTCTTATGGGCCACTAAACATACTGCTCCATCAATCAATTGCTGATCAGGTCTACAAATCCAGTCATATCATCATGTCACAAAATTATATTTTTCCAATCCACACATAAGATAGTAAACTATGTCTCCCAATATCACAGCATCCTTGCTGTCTGTTCTCCCTTGGCATATCCCACAGCGTGTCACAGTTCTGGTCAGATAGTCAGCAACATCGTTTCAATATGAAGTTGTTCCCATTTTGGTCATGTACACAACTTCAGTCAAGACAAAATATGTTTGGTCCCAGCTAAACAAAGTTCTTAACAACCTTCAAAAATCCCTATCTACAGTATCCATAAAAATAGATTTATTGTGAATATTTATGCCGTATAACATTGCTTCCCTCTTCTCACTTACAATCACCTGATGCTTGATTTCTTTTACTGTTCCTATTTCTATCTTACTGCTAATTAACAGAGAAACAGTTAGGAACATGGCCCTTTACAGACACAAATATAGTGTAATTCATAAAATGCCATACAAATAATTGAGTTTTAAAATACTTTTGAAAACACATTAAAAGTGCTTAAATGTGACTTTCTTATGCATGTGGCAAAAAGGGGATTAGCCAAAGGGTTAATGCACTACTGATGCCATTATTATGTGCAGATGCATCTTCATAGCACATGAATTAGGATCAAAGTAAAGTAGCTAGGTGGAAGGAGGCACAGGTTTTTGGACTCAAAGCTGAGAGAGAGTGGAGAAGTAAAGACACTTTATGCTGAAGGTTAGAAGAAGCAGCAGCACACTAATTCAGCGGGAGCCATTGGAGTGAAAAAGATTCATCGCTGTCTGCAAAAAATGTGGTCAGTGGGGCATATTGCTCTGTAAGAGTCCTCCTACATTGGGTTATATACTAAAATTTGTGCCTTTTTTTTGAATGTGGGCATAGAAAACAAATTTTTTCTGAATATATAAATTACATATGTCAGAAACCTGTTCCAGTTTGGATGAAAACCAGTGAAATAACAAATATCATTAGAGGATGCTGAGCTAATAAATATGGGCAGTCCCTTGAAAATGAAAAGAGATTTTTTTTACAGGAGATAGAGAGATTTTTAACCCAAATTCAAAGATGATGGCATTCAGGATGATGTAGTAAAGGGACAAATAGAAAGAAAACACAAAAGAAAATAGACAAAGGTTGGTGTTTTCTGGAGGCTGTGGTCAGAATTCAGAGCTGTGACTAAGAGGAGTAACAGAGGAATCATACTGAAAGTAATAAAGTTCTAAACTAGAGGTATGGCTGTGAAAGAAGGAAGTGGAAGACATAAAGAGACAAGAGGTTACAGGTACAGATACAGATACCAGAAAAGAGCATTCAGTAGTAGAAGGCAGTCATGGCAGCAAAGGTGGGAAAGATACTGTAGAAGAATAAGCAGAACTGAAGTACTGAAGATGAGAGTAGGAGGAATACAGTGGCTGTATTGGGAGTGTTGTTATGCACAAGTTTTATAGCTTAAGAGATGCAAGGACATGTAACACGAATACTCTAGAAATTTTTCCAACTGTCAAAAGGATGTGGCTCCTGAACCACCATGGCAAAGAGCCTGCATTCAGCAAGAGCCACTATGATGTGGCTTTTTATGTCATTGAAGGGAAATATTAAAGGGCAATCTGACTTTATGGGAAGCATCTCTCTGTGTATAAAGAGAATGGTACCTTCAAATCCACAGCACAATTGTCCTGTGAAGTGTATTTTTGATTTTAAATTACAGCTGTTTTATTCTTGCAATATCTATTGTTTTAAAATTTTACTGATCTATTATTGTCAGTTCTCTTATGATCTTGAGCTTCATGGTAACTACTCACTGATTTTCTTTTTAAAAGTTTAAACTGATAGGAGTAATTGTGTATCTTTTTATTCATCTATTCAGGACAGTCAAATAATCTGCATTTACAACTATCAGTGTATCACAGGCTTGAAAAATTTGGGATTACTAATTTTGCAGTCTACATATTTTTTAACTATAAGAAATAAGAGTTCTCTGCTAATATTGATAAGTAGACAGTAATTCTTTGTGGATCCATTATTCAGTCCTATTTATTTAGGGGCAAAACTAATCTCTCATCTTTCTTCATTGCATGCTTGCAAATATGAAGATTGTTTAAACAAGCTCTGATTCATCTGAAAGCCAAACTAATTTTAGTGCCTGTTATTGATGCTGGCAACTTTCATGTGTATATGTACCTCTATATGGATATTATTCAGTGTGAAAGTCATATTGTCCTGTCTTACACCTTGGTTCATGGTGCTTGTGGAAGTACACAAATGGACTTTCACATTAAGAATTGGAAATTATGGTAATGTGAGACAAAAAATGTCATACTAACAGTTCCATTAGAAATTAATAATCTGCATAATCTGCATGTATTATACTCCTTTATCTAAGTTATAGAGTATAATAACTGACATTTGCTGAAGAAATTGCTTGGTGGGGTTCTCCTCTTCACATAATTTAGATTTGCCCCCAGATTATTCATAAGGGAAAAGAAATTTGTGCTGTCGTTCAACCAGCACTGGAGATTTCAAGCGAATCCAACAAATGGTAAGTTTACATAAAGGATTACAACAGGTTTAACCTAAAGTTCTTCCTTTTTCAGGTTGTGGGTGGTCTAGAACAACTAGGACATATAGATGATATGAACATCATCTAGAACATATAGTCAGAGCATATAGAATGACCTAGAACATATAGTCAGAGCATCTCCTCCTATCCTGGAGTAGCTATTCTATAAATAGAAATAATTTTATTTGCTTGTTTTCAAAATTATATAGGGTCAAAAGACAGAAAATCTAATTTTAGAACCTTGTTCTAAAAGCGTATGATTGACCCAGCAGTCTTCAATATACTTCTGTTTGAATAGATTTTGTCAGGTGGATGCTATGGGAATATTCTTCTGCTGTATTATTCCAGATTGTGCTCTTCAGCTTTAAAAGCTGCGTGCTGTCAGAATTGTTTCCCTCAGTCTTGGGGACTGCTACTGTAGTATATTTTGTTTTCTTTTTTTTCTTGTTCTTTAGCATAGCATCTTGTAATTCATAAACTATGCTGAGAAACTGATAGGATTTTGTTTTCTGTTTGAGTTTAAAATACTCTAGTTAAGTATTTTTTGTGTGGTGACCTCTGATCATCAGGCAGAATATTTGAGAGAAAGGAAAGAAAATCTGTGAGAAATGCCATTCTTGATGGCATTTGAAAAAGAGATGCTTGACTGGGCTCAGTACGACACAGAGTGTGGTTGTAATCCTTGACTGCAGGCTGGCTTTAAAACACCGGGCTCCAGCCATGGTCAGCTCTGCATTACGGGTGCTTTGGGGATGGACTTCTTAATGTTATAAAGAGTTGCAAGATGCAGGCATCCTTAAATTCTGTTTCATAGTCAAAAGGCATGGCTTTATAATAAACACACATGCATTATCATCACCTGTGCTGTAAGCTATAAACTGATGACTGTGTATGGACCAGGTAAAGAAGATGAATAGCACTGTAGCAGTATTCCTGCGGGAATCCTTAAACATAGAAACATGGGACTATGTTTTATTGGGTTTTTTATTGACTTATAGAGTACTAACAATCTTTTTTAACAGGCTGTGTCAGATGCATGTTATCTCACTATCCTGAGGTTTCAGTGTGTATCATTCTGGCCATTTGTGAGATTTTAGGAAATTTTCAGTTGTTTGGGGTTTTTTTTCAGGAATGCTAAGCAAATGTTTATAGAAAGTGTTTGTTTCCATTAAGAAAATGATCAATTGACACGCTTGCATAAGAAAGAAAAGACAATGAATTTATAACTTGGAATTTCTAACATCCTCCAAAAATGTTGGCTGAGTAATTTGTTTTAAACAAAGTTGTGCTCTGAAATATCATAAGGGCAATAAAAAACATTCACAGTTTGAGTCATGAATTTATCTAAAGATACTGTTAATTTATGGGGGTTTTTTCCTCCTTTTGCTTGTGTAATTGCTTTTAAATCTGTATATGAGTGGATGGATATATATGAGTCACATTTTGCTGATAGCTGAATGTTTTAAGAAGAATAAAAGTTGTTCTTCACTTTGGTAAGAATGAACTATCAGAGATTTGAGAAGTAATTATGGAAGCAAGTAATGCCACCTCTTCTAGGTGTTGCATACAGATCAGGTAGTTCCATCTGTCCCCTTTTTCCTTTAAATTATGTCTTCTGGATGAAGTAGGAAAGGAGTAGGCTTGTCTGTCTTCAACTCCTCCTTCAGAAAACTGGTTTGAGTCATTGAACTTTTTGTTTGAAATGTTATAGATGTGCTATTCTGCAGACTTTATTGTGGTCATCTGGTTCTTCAAGCATGCAGCATCCCCAAGAAAACTATGTGATAAAGAAGGGGTAATGCATGTTCATTCACATGAACCCATTGACATGGAGCTATTTCTAGATGTTTTGTCTCACAGAGGGATTGACTGGTTTCCTCCAGCCATGGCTATGCTACAGACTGCAGGATAGGAGAAGTAATACAGAGACTATTATACATGAGGTACCTTGGGTAGCAGGAACTTACAGTTTGGACCTTCTCACTGTCTACTTTTCCTTGCTGAAGCACAGTAAGCCACATGAGCTTGTGCTGCTCAAAGTGCTTCTGGTATCCAAGTTAGCTCATCTAAAAATAGCTTTGGAAATTCTCTATTCTTTGCAAGCTGCAGTGTGGGTCTGCATTTATTGTCTGGTGATGGCTGAAGCATGCATGGAACTAAAGTCATTAAAGATCAGAAGATCCTCTGCATGTAAGTGATTTTAGACACAATTTAAATGGTCATGGTACAATGTAGATAAATGTACACTTAATCTCCCTCTCAAAGATAAGAGATATTAATTTATTAAACATAATATATTTTTATTTTAAAATGTTTATTTACTGACCATAAAATAAATATCAAATTAATATTATTTAAAACAAGCATTTACAATGACTATTGGCTTTCATGTGCTGGTGCTTTGGTAGATATCTTATTCACATTACTTTGTGCTGAAATTAGAAGTTTTATTTTCATCTGAATTGTCTCAGGTTGACATCTGTTAACTGAAAGGATCATGATAAAAACCCCAAACCCAACAAAAAGTAAACAACTCTTCATCTGCCAGTCTAATATATTGTAATATATTTTATATATATTTATATATTTTATTTTAACTTAAAATGTGATTCATTTTTAATAGAAAAAAGGTACCAAATCCATGTGTTATTTTAGTATTAGATGTAAAATTACCAGTTTGAGTATAAAAACTGGAGTTTTTTGCAGTGATAAATTAAGAAATGTTTTCCAGTGCAGTATGACAGCTTTCTAAAATCCATATTGCGTTACTTTCAGTTACTTTCTTTGAAATATCTTTCTGAAAGCATCCAGTGGTCTGCTAAACTGCAAATCAGTCTGTAGATAGATACCAAAATGAGTATACTTTGTTTTGTTAAAACTGTGATCTAATTAAAGCAAGAGTAGTACAAGCCTCCCTCCATTTAAAAAGCGTAGTTAGAGAAAGCAATCGTGAATATCGTATTTCCTTCATCTTTCTTGTTGGATATTTTGTTTCTAAAAATGGAAGTGTTTTGGTGATGTACGGTGTACGGTCTTGAGTAACTTCTAACCTGAAAAGAAGACATGCAAAACTATTTTAGAAAGTTTCTGAACCTCTCTAACTCTCTGCAGTTATGAGGACTTGATGTGTTTCTGAGCTATAACGAGGAGATTTTTCTAAAATGCTCTTCAATGCAGAACTTGTTTTATATAAGAAATATAACTAAAAACCTAATTTTTTTTCTCCTTTCTGCACTGCAATCGACAAAGTGTGATTAATAATAGATTTAAATTTGCTAAGTGCATTTACTCCTTTGTGCCATCATAAAGAGAATCTATTACTGTAAAATTGAGGCTTAGTTCCAAATTGCACCATTATGAAGTTTTCTTCCAGCAATGTTTTGTCTCTAATATACTTCCCTCATTGTAATTCTGTTGCAAACCTGATGTCTAGCATCAAGTCTCACAATAATTATTTTAAATTGCTACTAGGAACAGTAGTCCTGGTGGGATATATTACTACCATTCTAACAAGATGAATTTCAATGCACTTGTAACCATATTATAGTGTGTTATGAAAAGAAGAAAATCTTTGATTTGTAGTAGGCAAGCACAAATAGAATACTGCAAAATTATTTTTATCAACTTCTTTTATCAACTTCTTCATATTGCACTTTAGAACATGATTAAATTGAACTATATTTATACTATCAAATTACATTAGTGATTAATTATAGATTAAAATTTATTATAAACTATCATTATATAGTGATTTTAAGTAAAATTTAGCAATGAGATAGGTGGAGCTTTAGAAATGGAATTGTTCTGCTGAAATTACTAGACTCAAAGCTCAAAAGTCTCTTGAGCTTTTGTCTAGAATAAATAAAAAATAAAAAAGAAATGTGAATGAAACAACCACACTGTAAGCATTCATTTTAAAATGACAGAAGCCATCAAGTTCTGTAGCTGTACTTCATAATGAAGTCAGAGTAGCTCCTAAATTTATATCAATTAGCCTAGAAATTTTAAGGCATATTCACCAAGTTTTTTTAAAATTAGCACCCAGCTGATAAAATGCAAATTAATTTAAGCACTTTCTGTACTTTTACTATATTTTGCTGTTCTAGAAGTAAGTGCTTATGTTGTAATTAAATTATATGAATAATTACTTACACACTGAAATTCAATGTCATTGATATTGAATATAAATTGGTAATATCTACATCTAAAATAAACCCTTACACAACAACACTTGGACAATGACTAAAATTTTTCAACTTTTCCAGTTTCATATTTGGAAAATTCAGAACTGAATGTAGTGTAAGATACATCAAAATAACCTCCCCAGGCAAATGAGAATAAGACAAACTTGTACATTTACATCTTGAGCAGCACTACCTGTAGTGACTTCATCTATAGACACAACTATAAAAATTGCACCACACTTTCTCATTTTTTGAAAAATAATGCCTGGTGGGTGGTAAAAATTATAACAAACATAAAGTGCCTTGAGTCTAATGGACTGGTTTGTTTAACTGCTCACACCCTCTTCTTGAACATTTAAACAAGCCTTTCTGTTCTCCATTCCATTTCTGAACTGCAATATTTTCTGTGAATTTAGGACACAATCTAGAGTCCAAAAGGTTGCAGTTGTTTTTTTCTAAGGATGTGACATGGAAAAAATGTTAACGTCTAACTGCCAATTAATTTTCAGTTTTCACCATTGGTTGAAAACAGAGGTGTAAAGAACTAGAAGTAGGTTTAGATATTGTTTACAAGATATTTTCTTGTTCTTGTTTCCACTCTCAATTTAATTCCTTGAATCCTATGCTCCTCAAAGTGTTTAAAGTACAACACTTCTGGTTTTGCATTTTTTAATTTCTGTTTCATATATAAATATATAAAGTATATAAAGTATATAAAGTATATAAAGTATATGTATGGATGTATACAAACTCACAGTTGCCATGCTCAGATGTCAAAGTTACTCATACACTTTGAAACAGTTAAAAAATGAGATTGTAATGTAACTATGTATCTTATCATTGTCACAAATTTTATAGAAAAAGGTTAAATATATGAAACTCTTCAAATTCAAATGGCTGTTTCCAGTGACCAAATTTTCACATTTGGCCTTTGCTTACTGTCTCCTGTGGTAAGAGTATACTTGTGTGGTGCAGACTATAATTTGTTAAATTTGTTAAAAGAGAGTTCAGATCCTCATAGGAAGTGATTTCTCATCCAATGTAAAGTAAAGCAAAGATCCGTTTTGGGATCAAGGCTTAAATACTTAGCACCTTGCAGAGCTTATGCGAGGAACTGAGGAGCAAATTGCCAGTAAGTGCATTGCTGCCATTGGTGTTGCTTCATTAAAAATAAATACATAATTTTGCTTTTGTACCTTGACAGCTTGAAATGCTGAATGTCATTGTATTTGTTTAGAAGAAGTAGAAAATAAATGCAAATGAGTGTCATAAGTGCAGGTGTCACACACCCCCAGCAGTATGTCACAATCTATTTCCAATGGACAACTTTTCATTGGAAGTGAGAATAGTTCATTGTTCATATTCTTCCTCTTTTTATCTGCTTGAACTCTTAACAGAAGCATTTGAAATGAAAGCTTATACACAATCCTTCTAAAAGTTCTTCAAAAATAGTGACTTGGACCAGCTTTGCCAGTTGCCAATAAGCAACTAGTGAAATGCTGTATCTCCTTCCTACTGATTCTGACAGCCATAAATCACATTAAACCAGTCACCATCCAGTAAGTGTATCTTTCCAATTAAGAGTGCTCATCCCAGACTGAAAAGGCCAGGGACTGAAGTAGTACTATTGTTGCCTTTGCTCAGATGTTTCAGTCTCTTGATGGTGAAGCACTACAAAATAAGTTTGAACTTATTTTTAGGAAACATTTTGACACATTACTATGTTAAAATTGATTATTGTACAGTGTAATTTCTTTTTCCCTTAAATTAGTTTCAGTGTACAAAGATTACTATACAGAAGTACATTATTAGAAATGGTGCAAAAGTGAAGAATATTTTTACTTGTGACCAGACTGAACATATAGTGTGCCTGAGAGCTTGCTGCTAGGCAAATGTCAAACTAGGAATCTGAGATATTTTCCAATAAATAGAAGGCTGTCATAGGAATATACCTAAATATATTCCACAGAACTTTTCCTTATTCCGCAGAGGCTGCTGGAGAGAGGTAAACTAAATTTCATCCAAGACCCTCTGAGTGTTAGTAGAGTAAAACCAAAGATGCTCCTAAAAACTCTCCTAAGTCCAAAATAAAAAATTCTGTCAGAGTGAGACCATGACGTCACCTCTTGGGATCAATAACATCCTTCAGATAAAATATGAAGTAAGCCTTCATGAGAAATTGAAATCAGCTCAGAATTTTTTAGTAATACTTGCTTCTTCGAACATAGGAAAAGAGTTTTTCATTTGCTGTTTCAAGAGGTAAAGCAAGAATATGTGCTGTTGAAAAAATTTAATAATTCTTAACTTACCAACACTAGATGGCAAGAGACATATTCTATTTAATATTAAGAAAGCAGTATGTGAATTTACCAATATGTGTATCATCTTCAGATTTCAAGAGTGTTGAATGGATTATTAGCCAGAGCTAGATAAATTTGAATTCCACAGAGTTGAAATCCTGGAAATTAGCTGCATGATGTATTAACTAAATAATAGTGTTCCTGACATAGGAAAAAGTGATGGAAATTAAACATGTAGTTATGCACATGGTGTCTGCATAATGTGCTGCATTGCACTGCATGTGTTAGAATTTCTTCTCAGTTCTTTTTTTAATCTTTTATTCATACCATTGCAGGTGATGAAAAATTTATGTCTTGAGTCTGGCATTGAAATTAAATGCAAAATGAAAACAGAAGCAGTTTATACTGACAGCTTAAATGTCTTTATCTAGCATACGGTCACACTACAAAAATCTCTGTGTGACTTTTAAAATCTCCCATGTGCAAAAATGCAAACATTGCACAATATAGGATAAAGTTAGGATTCTCTGTATATTAACAGAAAAGTTTTCATTCATTATTATTATTATTATTCCCTCTAAGTTTTCAGAATTGCTCCAAAATATCAGATGATGTGAATGCAGTTCCCCAGTAGCCCAGCTACTGACACTGTTATATGACATAGGGAACAACTGGGTCTTGCATTACATTTTATGAATTTCTATACTTGCCGCATTATGAATTCAATGAAAGCAATACATCTTGTACTTGTCTGTTGCAGGAATAAAAGGTTAATTATTCAGGTGGATAAGTTCCTGAATTATGGTGTAACTGATGCTGTAAGAGCAGGATTTGTAAGAATCATACATATACTTTTAAAGTCACAATCCATATAACACACCCTTAGAAAAATATAAAGCAGCGTTTTGAAAGGCAGTTTTTATTGTAGCAAGTTCAGCAATAAATTGCAATAATTAGAATACTATTTTGAGTAATTCAGTCACTTCTTGATGTGTGTACCTGCAATTTTTTTGTGTGTGTGTGTGTTTTTCTTATTGTTTCAATTGTTTATGTACTGTCAGGTCACTAAGTATAATTTTAAAAGTATGGTTAATATCAGGAAAATATTTACTGCAAACTTCTTTAAGTTATACATTATTATGCATCATTAGATTGAATTCCTAGGAAAAAATATTTACTTTTTGAATGTTTCAATGACTAAAATGTGGAATGTACTGCGTACTAATAGCCAAATATATTACTAGCTGTAAACTACCACTTCCTATGTAGATGCCTGTTCTCCAGTGCTTGCCAGTTTTACATCCAATTTCTTACTGGTGACTTTTCACAATGTCTTATATAAATATTGGTGTGTGTAATTATGCAGATAATTTTATACAATATTAATTGTGCTAAGAATGTATTGGAAGTCTTTTTAATTCAGTAATTCATTTGCATTTTAATGATTCTAACAGCATAAGGTTGCAGAGTAAAATTGAAACATCTTGTTGACTGCTACTGCAGTGCGAAAAGAGTTGAAGATCTTATTTTGTGCTATTAAATGTCATTAGCAAAATTTACATTTAAAAACATGGGAGAATGCACATTTGTGAGCTACAAAAAATTCAGCTGCAATATGTCTAACAGTCCACTATATAACAAAAGGGTATTTTAAATATTTTGGACTTTGGTATCTGTGGCATTTAATTGCTGATTTTTGTATGCTCACTACGAGGATTCAGCACTTGAGCAGGTAATTCTGGTAGTGGGCCAAATATATAAAGTGCCCTTGAGGAAAGAGGCTGAGGTACCTTTCATTGGGAGGAAGTCATGTGACAAACAGACTTTTTTATTTTTTTAATCAGATCTCTTAAAAAACATAAAATACACTCTAGTGGATTTTATACTGCAGGAGTCAATGTTCCAGCTACAGGGAATAAGATATTCAGTTGATCTGCATCAATAGATTATAAACTAGCTATGTAATGTTTCTTTCATTTGCTTTATCATATACAGATTTAATATCAGTGTGAATAAATCTAAATTGTTTGCTACTTTTTTCCTAATTCTTGAAGCAGTGTAAAAGCCTGGAGAGGTTTGAAGTGACAGCATTACAAGCAGTCTTTTGCATACATGGCCTTTAGGGATGAGTGGCTACCTCGCATCTAATAAATAAGAATCTGAATTCATTGAATAATGAATTAAGTGGCATAAGTTGTGATAACAAGGAGCAAGCCTAACTTCATATGAATGGTGTTTGCTTAGTGGGGGTTTATCTGAGAGGGCTGCTGCTTCACCAAGGGATATTGAGAAACAGCTAATTCACAGAACACGGCCTAAATGATCTTACTTAAAAAGATCATAAAAATAGCAATTTTTCTCATTTGCTGAGCTTTGTTGTGAGGCTCAATCAAACCCACTGTTTTCACCAAGGGGATAACTACAATTGGTTTAGATCACTGTGTTTTGTTTGCAATAAAAATTCCTAGTCAGTTTTCCTTGGGTCACCAACAATTAAATCGAGGTGTCTAATTGGTTGATCCATATTAGGGTCAACAGCTGGTTACAGAATAATAGCTTGCAGTGCCCCACTTGCACAGTCCTGAACCAAATTAAATTATTAATCTACTCTTTGCTTCTATGTAGCTTCACAGGGATCGCTAACCTGACATACTGAATAAAGCAGAACTACTGCATTACATTTTCATTATGATGAGTTATATTTTAAATTGCAAATACATTGCCATTTAGTTCACACAGAGTATCATATCTGATATCTTGAATTTCATGAGGCATTTAGTGCTTATATTTATTTTGTTAATTCCAGTTATTAAATGGACCTGGGAACTCCTGTGCATACATTTAGTATAAATAAACTATTGAAACAGGCAGAATCTGAGAGTTCAAAAGAAATGAAGAGAAAACGTTGTTTTTTTCAATTGGTAATTTTTAAATTGAGAAGGATTTTATGTATTGAAATGACCTCAAAATTAATTCACAATTAACATGTATCTTCGTAGTGGCAGTAAGGAAGCAAATATCTTACCTTTTCTGCCATTCTATGCCTGTTTCAATTTTGTGTTATTTAATTAGTCAAAGATGAGGTGCCTCATGTGTCAGAGTACACTTAAACAGATTCTTACTGTGTGTTCTCAAATAAAACTTGTATTTTTTTCTTTTAACAGTTATACTTTGTAATTCATATAGAGCAACACCTGAGATGAATCAGATTCTACATTATTGTTTAGTCTGTCCTGGTGAGAAAGATTATAATGAGAATTATTCTTAATGAAATAATGGCAGGAAATATCCAGCTATGGGCTTTTTAATTATTTTTAAGTTCAATTTTAATGGATGCCTAGTTCTAGTACCCAGCAGATTAAATAGTCTTGACACTAGTTCCTGTTGTTTTTTAAATATATAGATCAATATAGATACAGATACATAGATAAATAGATAGAGTTTAGAGATAATGTCCTGTCTTTAGGACTAAAGAAGCAGGCATTATTTTTAATTTCTATAGAATGAGATTTCAGGGTTTTATGTCACAATAAATAGAGCATGCAGCTTGTTGATCAGGAGGCTTGGGAAAGAGATAATTCAAAGGAACTGTTGTCTAAATTGTGCCTTGAAATTTGGGCAGCTATTCTAATGATTCTTCATGGTGGCTTACATTAGTGGTGGGCCCAGCTCAGTTTCAGTGATGCTACCACAAGAGGAGGATTAGTCCTGCAGTGCCTGCATGTTGAGTTACATAGCCCTGAGGCGATACAGAATACCTAAACCAGATATTAATGGTTGGTTCCTATGCCGTGGATCTCCAACTGTAGAAGAACCTTTGATCACAAATTGGTTTCACTGACAGTTAAAAAGAAAATTGTTATTCACCTCCTGGACGACAAGTTTTAAACCTGATGCTGATGAAGTTGGCTTTGGTCTTGTTTTGTTCATGAGGATATAGTCTGGATTTGTTGGGGGTGGGGATTGAGTTAGTTTAGTCCAAAGAAGAATCATTCATTTAACTGCCAAGTTAAACTTTTACCAAGTTAAATAAATGGTAGGAACAGTGCCAGATGAAGTGTAAAGTGAAGGAGGAGAAAATTTTGAAGCATTTATATACTTTCTTCAATTATTACTGTATTGGCAATATTAATTTAGAGAAAGAATGGTAATTTCTTTTTAAAGTGAGGTTGCTGTCAAAAATAAATTAGGGTATGTAAAAAGAATAGGCTAGAGAATAATGCAGAAATATCATACAGAAGCTCTATGATTTTGAATGGTATTTCCCATAATGAGTCAGACTGACAAAAGCTCAGAAACAGTCATGCAGGGTTAGAAAGTTTATATTGTACTTGAAAACAGTGAAAATGTGTGTGCAGTTAATGTGTAGATCATACACAGAGCTTCTGTTTTCCTATTAGAAAACAACACAAGGGAAATAGAATGATAGCAAATTATTAACAGGTATAAAATATACTTTTATTAAGTACAAATAGCCTTAAGGTAATGGCCACTAAAGGCTTTTTTACTAAAAGTCAAGTTAGTTACTAAAAGCAAGTTAGATCATGTAAGTTCCTTCAGAAATGTGTATTTTAATCTTTAGTGATAAGGAAGAGACACAGACTGGACAGATAAAAGATAGCCTTGCATCATTCTCTAAGTAGGTGTGATTGGTAAAAATATTAATTGTAAAGGGCTGTGAATATCCTACATTTGGTTTCATGTGCCTCTCTTCTAAATTTTCTTTCTTAAAATGTTTCTGGAAAACTTTTTGCAAAAGAAGTTCCTCTTTCTTGCATCTTTCAAAATATTTTCCAGCAGAGCAGAGCTTTGCACCATGTCTGTCTCCTGTGGCTGGTTAGTTCAGTGTTCTCTTCATACTTCTTCCTATCTGTTTTCTTCTCCTCTCCAACACTGCAAAGCATTTGCTGTTTGTGGAAGTTATAGCATATATTAATGCATATAATTTTGTTAATTTATCTTTTAGTCCCAAAGTAAGAATATTTTTGCATACCATCTATATTCTAAGCCATTTTAAACTACTTTAAATAGTCACTGATTCCAGTACAGCCATAGCTGCAGACTATTGTTGTCCTTGTTGAGGTTCTCCAATTGTGTTTTTATTTCTTGCTAGGGCCCAGAATTATTTATTTACGGGTTTTTTATTTATTCTTAGGCTATCTATTTTAAATCTAGTTCACCTATGACTGTGTAATCTATCATCATACCTCCTGAATTCAGAATAATCCTACCCTAATTTATTGATAAATAGTTTTTTACCTGTTGTCTGCTAGCCTCCCTGTGATAATAACATTTAAGATAAGAAAATAAGTTGATCAATGCTAAGTTAATAAAGCAAATAATCAGCCATCTGTATTATAATTTAAAATTTTAACATAGAAATAGTCACAAATGTATTCCTAAATTCAATGTGAATGTTTTTTATCAGCCTATGAGCTATTGAGAAAAAAATTAAGTTCACATAGGGAAAAAAATTTTGAGCTTTTAGATATTGAAACGCTTGCTTAGTCTTTGAGTACTTGCTCAGTACTCTTTATTTAGACAATTTTTATCAACACTGAAAAATAAAGCTGTTATTCTTGCAAGCCAGGAGATTTGGAAGCATTTTAAGCACAATTTAATATGGAACATTTCTGAGCTGATCTTTGCACGGCTCATGTTTCATTTTGAGTTAAAGGGAAAGGTTCCACTTGGCTCATGTTAGCAAAGTTGCATTTTCAGTCTCCTGCACAATAACCCAAAGATTCAGCATAAAAATCTCCCCTTTAAGAAATAGTGAGAGATATGAGGCATTCAATAAATAGACCATCTATCTAAGATGTATGGGCAGCTCAAATAAACTTACATCATTGCTGACGTGATGGAAGATGAAACAGTTCAATTTAATCCAAATAATGGACAGAAATAGGATGGAGTGTTATTAGTTCTGTTCTCTGCTTTAAAATAAAGAATTCCAGTGGGGAAAAAATCCTGTGAAGGACTTAACTTTTGCTTAAACAACATTTTCTATCAAGATATTTCTTCACTAGAAACTAGTTGTGTTTCAGGTCTACTCATTAATTATGGTTAATTTTATCAGTGTTTTTCATTTTGATCAGTGATTTCAATTTTTAAACTGCTGTTCATTTCAATGACATTTTTATAAGTTTTATGTGACATTTTGATAAAAAGTTGGAGTGTTTCTGTGATTGTAACTATGTTAGCAAAAGTAGACAGATCTTGTACCATTGAATACCCGTAGGTATGCTCTGAAAGCAAGTTACTCATAATGATGATGTATTGTCAGACACTTCATCCTCAAAAAATTAGTGCTCAATAGAAAGATTGGTATTTGTTTCCCCTCTAGGCAAATAAAACTTCTCAAAATAAAACATCAGGTGAAATGAATAGGAAGGAGCAGCCCTTCTGATTGAGTTTGACAAAGCTGTGGTTCCCGAGACCTGTAACTGACTCAATGCAACCCACACTATTAATACCAGTGTGGGCTCCTGATGAAAAGAACCCCAAAGTTCCAATACTTAGCAGAATTTTTTTTCTTCTTTCTTTAGTATTGTTATAGGCTGAAAGAGATATTTTGCTTATCCTGATACCTTGACTTGCAGTTGAAGTGCCATGATCAGTTGATCAGTTTGATTTTTCAAAAGCAATTTTCAGTTCATGTATCTCATTATTACTGCAGTTAAGAATGTCAGTTTCTTAGCCAGGGTCTTGTTTTCATCATTTATAACAGGCTGTAGGTTGGGAAGGGGTTCTTTAGACCACCCTTGGGATTCTCTTTCCATACAAGCTTTGAAGAGTGAGAGATGAGTATTTTTAGGATGGTAATTGGAATAAGCTGTGATCACAGAAGGAGTTCCGATCTTTGTCCTCTTTTTATGGACGATTCAGAATGATAATCGCCGCTCTGAAGATGGGGCAGAATTGCACAGACTACATTAGATAAAGCACCATTCAAATGCACCAATTCACAATAATTTATTTTCTATTTTTCTTTAACTTGCAGGGGTTTCCCCTCAGAAAATGCATAGAATTAGCTTAAAGTAACACATCAAGCACTGTGAAATACTAAAAAGAAATTTGAAAATTATTGTGTCATCTGGCCTTGTGCATCCACAAATGTTGTCCAGTGCCAAGTAGCTGATGCCAAGCTGATCTGCTTGGCATGATGCTTTAAACAAGATAGGTTGTACCATATTGAAAAAAGCAGGTGAGTAACAGGACCAAGTATGGTGGACAGCTTAATAAATCCAACATTTTCTTAACCTGCTATGTTTTTAATAAAAGGAATAATAATATCAAGCAATAATATGAAGTCTGTACACTCAAAACCTTTCCATTTTGGAGCTGTCAGCATTTTTGAAAATCTTTTAAGATTAACACCACTACTTTAGACATAATTAATTTAATTCTTTGGAGAAGCTATCACTGAACTAAATATTCAAACCATGGAAAGATAATATAATTTTCCACAATTACATTTTGCTTAGTTTTTGAAAGTGGGATAATGAAACTTACTAAGAATTCTGAAAATGTTCTTTAGCAGAATCCCAGCCTTTATAATTCTGTGGATAGGCTTGGGATTACCCCATCTCCTATATTATTTGTCTTTTAGGCTTGGAAAATTCTTTTGAAACCTCATCATAAACTGCAGAAATGCTCTTCTTTATTGTATAATCTTACTTAAACTGTCAAAATATGATTTTGCAGTTTTATGTAAAAAGCTTGATTACCTCAAATGCTGCTTGATAACATGCATACTAGATTTTAATTTTGTAGTTAGTATGAATGTGCTTTAGTACCTAACATTTTGACAATCAAAGAAAACATCAAGTGAGATGTGCTTTATGGAATGTTAATCTACCACCAACTGCTTTGATACTTATTTACCTCCTGCATGGTTTCAGTTTTCATGATGATATTGAGGTTTGATCAGGTCTCTCCATCTGCAGCTTGGATGCTAAGGCTATGTTTGCTGACTGTCTCAAAGGAAACTCCAGCAGCCTTGTCATCCTGAAGTCACTACCATAGATAGGGCTCTCAATTCTGTATTTTCTGCTTCTATATCAGAAGCACAATGTAGTTACCAACCTACATTCAGTCCTTATTTTTGATAAACTATTTTTTATAAATTACAGAATAAAAGTTAAACAGCTGCAGCCATTTTATTGCTTCATACTCACACTTAGATAATGCCTCATGAGCAGAAATCTTCATATAATTAGGTGTTAGACATAAAAATCCTTTTAGTCCTCAGATATGTGCCTCTGTGTGGGGAAAAACATAGTGAGATTAAAATTGAAAGATGTTTACCATAAGAAACAACCTTCAGAAGTTTTATGGGCTGTGTCAACTGGTGCAATTTTGCCTTAACGTTAAATCTGGGCTGGTTGATTCAACAGATTGATAATGTCAGCATTAGTTATCTTATTGTCTCATATGACAGATGTTAATAAAACTTATGTGTTGATTTTTCTGGAAATCCAGTGGACATTAAGTGAAATTATTGTGACATTAGACAGTTTTCAAGCATGCAGATAGAGCTAGTAGCCATTATTAATAACTTTTGAAGTAAACAAATAAGTAAGCTGGATCTTAAAATCAAGACAAAAAACCCTTATATTAAAATGAAAATTATTCTCTGACATTTGAAGTGCGTAAGTGCTTCTGCTGCAATTTTCTTTTCATTGCAGTGTTTGATTTCTATAACTAGTTTTTAAAACCTTTGACATGAAGCAATGAATTTCTTCTGTTTAAATTATTTTATGTCTCTTATAATAATAATAGATGCTCTTAGCAGTTACAGGGGAAAAAATGATTTCTTAATTTTCTAGAGAACAGAGCAGTTTTGTCAAGAATTAATAGTTAAGTTTATATTGTTTCTTTGTTGGAACTGGAAAGGTCTTCCTGAAAATACCCTGAGATATCTTTACACTGTTTCACTTAGAAGTGATCAATAGAGTTAAATCAGACCTGGACCTGACACTAATTCCACAAAAAAATTCAAAGACCCCAGTGAGCATATCTCCAAAAGCAGAACAAGGAATATTAGAGTATATATCTTATTTATCAATTCTAATATTACAGACTTAAAGTTATTGAAAGTACTGAGCAGATGTCTAGCAATGCTGAATTGTACAGTCTGAATAACTTTTGTAATAGTGTAATCTTTTCTTGACTGTTAAATGTCTGCCAGTAAATCCTGATGTTTGATATCAAGTGGTTAACAGAGCCAGTCATGTACTGTTCATGCGTAATAGAAATGAAAAAAAAATTGAAAGATTAACTCATAACAGGTAAATGTCACTACTTTACAGAAATAATGTGACATAATGGCTTTCACTGTATTTTTGGTGAATATTCAGAGATCAGCAGTGAGTCAAGCCTGTAGGGGAAATGACTGAAAAATATCTCTGCTAACTTCAGGGAGGGGCTTGGTTGTTTTATGTTTGCTTGTTTGTATTCTGGAGGGGGTGTCATTTTATTTATTTAGGTGGGAGGGGGTAGTTTTGTTTTTGCAAATTTATTACTCTGGTGATACTCTTGACTGTATTTTGACTTTTAAGGAATTACAATAATTTATGTAGAAATGTGTGGATATCAATTTTTTGGTCTGTCAAACTGTTTAGTGTGCAAGTTTTGTCTCAAGATCTTGTGAATAATCTGCTTTATTGATATTATTTTGTACATTGTGGGAAATACAGGTAGTTTTTAACATGCATTTAAAGTCCAGAATGTAGTGCTTAATGTCTGTGTGAGAATTAAAATTGGGTGGCAGATAAGTTTCTAAAATAAGAGTAAAATATGCTAAACACAAAAGCTTTTAGTGCAGTATACGGTAGAAAAGTTTGGCTTACATGAAGCTCTTGAAATCTTCTGCCACGATTGTAAGGCTTCAGGCATGAGTAAAGATTAACTAAAATAGTTTAGAAGAGTCTTTTCTGGTAGTATTACTCTGGTGGGAGATAGGAGGTGGAGAAGGTAAACAAACCAGAAACTTCTGATAGAATCCCAAACGTGACTCAGTGGGTGTTAAACCTTTGATCCATACTGGAAGCTGTGTTACTAACATTTTTCTTAAAGATACAAATGAAATCACATGCATCTGCTTGCTTTTTCAAGAGTAATAGATAGACCTAAGGAGTTTGTCAAGCAAGATTTCAAGTTTAAAGCTTGGGAGGAAAATGGAAGATCTGAAAGAAGTTGAGTCTATCCCACAGACCTGAGTTAAAGATATACTTGATCTCTCCTAGCAACTTATGTGTACAATGGATCAAACTAACAGAAGTAGTCACACTCAAATGTTCATGTATTCAAGTAATTCTCTTTTAATGTATAAAATAACATTTTGTGTATATTTGTATTTAAGTATCAACTTGCACACAAAGCATTGAACTATAAAGGCATCTGAGTAGAAAGTACAAAATCACTGTGCCTATCACTGCTGATAATGCATTAGTAGACAAAGTAGGCAGATTAATTTACTTAGAGTAAGCTAAGTGCATTCTTTGCTTATAAAGGGAAATCATTTTTTCACTTAAGCCAGATATCTGACTTTTCACAGCAATTGTCACTGCCTGGATTTCCCTTTGACAGTTTGGCAACCCTGCACCTCTGTTATTGTATCCACTTATTTGTCTTGTTTTCAGCCAGATTAATCCATTCTGTTTTGACAAGAAGACTGATGGGTAATTGATAACTGTGATAGACACAAACAGAAGAGTTGGATGCTGAATAATTCAGTACTTTTCAGTATCAATAAGAGAACAGGCTGAAGAATTTGTGTCTCTATTTACACTTAACCTAAACTAAGTCGGCCCAGACATTTATGCTGCCAGTCTATCAGAAACCCAACAGTGTACATTCGGTTTCCACCCGACAAAATGTTTTATAAGCTTGTAACAATATGTGTGAAGCTGCCAGAATAATAAATAGGTACAGCAGCCCATGCATGCTAATGTTAAGTTGTAAGCAGTTTTTGTTGACAAGTGCTAATACTTCTTTCATACTATCATCAAAAGCAGCTACTACAACAGCCATTATTTGCTGACTTTCCAAGCAAGACATGATGGATTGTGACCTTAATATGGGTTAGCCAAGTTTTGAAAGTTAAACAACTTGCAATAAATCATAGAATTATTACAATGCAATTTAATTCGTTAAGGACTGTTTATTTCCTAAACAGGGTGAAAAATTTCTGTTTCGGCACTTCTAATTTGCAAAGTGCAATTTCATGCATTCATAAATGGCAGTTTAATATTCTGCTCTTTTGTCATGCAAAGTATGCAACACACAGGCAATCTATTAATTGGACAAAAATGCATTGCAAGCATAAATTATCCTTCATATCATTGCTTGTGAGCTTTTATGTCTATTAAATGCATTAAATGGAACATAGTTAAAGGTTTTACAACTTGCAGGTTAGTTATGAAATCTAAGTCCAGATTCAAGATGTTTTTATGACCTTTATTTTTAGCAAAGGGAAGTAATTAAGTAGGGGTAAATATAAAGAACAGTTGAAGAAATATTCTTAAGAAATAGATACACTAATTCTATTGAATAAAAAGTCATAGAAATTGTAGCAGTTGTCTATATTTAATTTCTTTTGTAAAAAGGGAGGGGATGTGTCTGCCTCCTTTGTTTTCTTTCTCTAAATCAAAATGCCACATAAAGTTAATTCATACACAGTGATTTTCATTAAAATCAGAAAATGCAGTAGCTTTCTAAAATTTTGTGGGATTTGGAATTGTATTTGAAACACTAACAGTCTTTTTGGTCATGATGGTCAAAATGCATGTCGAAATAGCATACTTTACAAACTTGAGAACCTTCTTGTAATATGCTGAAACAGCTAGAATGGCATGGTGTTTTAAAAGTCACTCATAATACAGCCTATTAATGCTCTAATTTTGTTTAAATATAAAATGAAAATTAAAGTAGATACTACCTTAGTGAAACACATTGTTTTTAAGAGAGGAATTAAAGGTATAAATTTACTGGCTATCCACTTTAGTTGAGAACTTAAAAAAGTGCCTAGCATATAATTCAGCAAAAGAGGCAGAATCTCTACAATTACTTGTTTTGTACATTCCCTATTTATGTTTTATAAAACTGTAACAATTTTTAGGTGTATACCAGCTTTCTTTTGAAAGGAGCAAGCCCGAGTATCTGAGAAAACAGTCTTAACCTTTCATAAATGCTAATGTTTCCAGTATCTCCCACACCCACCACCTGGAACTGGAATCTGGAATATGTTGGCTAATTAGAATTGAAGAAATTTAAAGTGCATCGTAAGTACTTGAGAATGAATGTTACTATCATAGAAAGATATGCCTTCTGTTTGGCACAGTACTTAATAAGGCAAGAATGAGTTAAGTATAGACTTCTGGCAAGTGAAAAAAATAAGTAATGTGAAAAAGCAAACTTGTTTAGTATAAACCAACAATAATAGGTGAAGCACTTGGAGTGCTTACAGACTCGTGAGATAATTCAGTTTGGAAATTGAAATTGAAAACCCTTCTGAATGGAGACTGCAGAGCCTCTCTACTTCCAGTGACTGCAGCATACCATTACCAGTTGCTGTGAAAACAGAAGGGTATCTTGGTTTTGGCTTGGATTTGTATTTCTTCCAGACTGGTTATGTACAATCTAACTTTAATGTTGTAGAAATTGCAATGCAGTAATACAAGGATTTCAAATATTACTAACTGTCATTGTCTATCAGTTTAGGTACATAAACAATGAAAATGTAGTACTTAGATTTTATTGATTCCTGTAAATCTTTCAAAACCAAGTAAAGCTTTCTCCTAGGATTACGACTGGATGAAGTCTCAGATAAGGGATCAGCATTTGTCCACCCACATACCCACATCAAACTGAGCTCATGTCATCATTCATATATTGGAATTTTTTTTTTTCTTTGAATGCAGAAATTCAAAGAGAACTGTTTACATTCCACTTTATTGTATGAGCAAAACTAATAATTGGATCAGTAAATGATTGGCTCTATCAAGTGAGTACTTGCATTATTAGCCATCTAGTCTTGTGAGCAGATAGTTCAAGCTGCAACATTCCCCAGCAGTATTGCCTGTGATTTTTCCTATGATGCAGTGTAAAAATACTTACCAAACTGTACAGATGTTCTGGGAGGTGTTACTGGTCTCACTAATGAATGCAAGGAACATTTGTGGATATACCTTAGGATGGCAGACAGGCAGATGTGTTTGGCTCCATGTTTCCTTAATGTTTGTGACTGAGTGGGGGAAGAAAAGTAGAGTAAATCTACTTGATGAGCCACAGTTTCTGGGTTTGTTGAGCTAAGCAAGGACAAGCAATAACCCTGGACTTGTGGGATTACCCTTGCCAGTGTAATATGAGGTAGATGAAGACCATTTTGCTGAAGTGTGTGAAGACATTTTCCAGAAGCTGCTGTGTTGCAAAGTCATTGTGGATTTTCCTTTTCATGAGCTTTTCTAGTGCAAACTTATTACCCCAATTGCTAGCAGCCAATAGCCAATTGATTTGTTAGGTATAAATATGAATCTATGGGTGGTTCTTATAGTTGCTCATAAAATTTGGACATACCACCCAGGATTTTTGTATCAAATATGAAGTGATGGTCATTTCAGCAGGACTGAAATTTTATATACAGCAAAATAATCTTTAGTTATTATGAAATGAGTCCCAGAAGATATTGCCTATACTTAGAAAACATGTTTTGTGATATATCTGCCTGTGCCGTAATCTATTATGTTATTTACTGGGGGGAAAGGGTTAAAAGCAGAACAGTGACTAGGAGGATAGTAAGCTCACTTAAGTGGCCTTGCAGCTGGGAATGCTAAGAATACCAGGGGGTGAAAAGTCTGTTTATTATGCCTAGTGTTGTTCACTCTCTGCCTTTCTTGAGAAGTAGAATTCCTGTGTAGAGATAACACACGCTCACAGACATGCTTGAGCCTCCTGCTGGGAGAGAGCGAGAGATCAAAAGCTCAGAGATCATAAAAGCACAGCCTTGTGATAACTGCGCACGCGTGAAGCCCTTTGATTTATTGGGGCAGGCAGCAGGCCTCTCTGCTGCTACTAGGATAAACTAAGCCTAACAGAGCCTGTGTCCTCATGTGCCTCTGCTGCCCAGTGTTGCCAGCAGGGTAATGAAATAAGCTGCTCTTTGTGTTTAGCTGTGATTTGCTGGTTGTCCTGGTTGCCTGTACCTGTCAATTCATACATGAATCTCTCCTGTTTTGTATTTCAACTCTTGTTAGTTCCAGTTTTAAGCTCCATCACCCTCTAAAACACTGCTCCTATAGTCTACAGTCTCTAAACACAGACTACGGTTTGTTACATTCTGCAAGGGACAATCTTGTGCACACTCCCTTTCAGGTATCTGTTTTTCCTTGGTTTGTAACCAAAATCTTTTGCCATGATTTTTCCATTTCATTGCTAAACTCATTTGCCAAACTCAGTAATGTGGAATAGCATCAAGGGAACATGCTGCCCAGGGAAACAGTGGTAATACCATCCATTAAAGTATTCAAAAGGGTGTTTCACCTGGGGATGTAGTTTATTGCTGAACAGAGTGGACCTGAACTAGTGGTTGAACTTGATGGGTCTTTTTTCAAATAACTAGTCTAAGCCTTGAAAAACATCCTTAGAAAGATATTTTCAGGTAGCTGAAAATAACTTTTTTTTCTGTGGATATGAAACAGTGTGAGAAGTAATGATTATCTGATAGCAAAAAAAGAGAAATCGTCTGTGTTGCCTTCCTGACCACCATTGACTACCAAACCTGTAGATCAGTGCTCCTGACAATGAGCAGCAGAAAGCAGGACTGAAAGCATTCTTACAAGGCTTATTACTGTGGATAATACTGATAACATAAAACAACTCACTGCAGGCTGGAGTATATGATTCTATTAACATTTCTTTTATTCAGGAGACCACCAGTGGCATATCTGCTCCTTCCCAGATTTGTGCTTCTGCTGCTGTTGTGTTGGTGCAATTCATGTCGGTACTGTCAGATTTCCTCGCAAAACAATCCTGGGTTAGTCTCCTTGCAAAAACAAAGAGGCAAGATAAAAAACATGAAACAAGACAGAAAACTGAATAAGCAGAAAAATAAGGGTATTTTTCTTTATCACTGATAGCCTTCATTTCCTAAACAATGGGAGACATTATAATACAGCATATGCTGTTAAATAGACAGTTTCTCTGTGTAAAAGATAAAAGAGTTTCTCTATAAGTTTCTCTCCTATTGAATCTAGATTGCTTTATTCTGGAAATTAAATGTATTGTCTTTGTCAGCTTGGGAATTTATTAGTTCCTATCAGCCTTCATCAGGGTGTACAAAGGAACCAAAACATGGATTTATTTTTTTTTTTCTGGTTTATGTTTCTTAAGGAATTTCAAGAGATTTTTCTCTTTCTGCATTGGGAGTTGAGTATGATTTTGAGAGAAACCCTTCTGATAGGGTAGGAAACTTTATCAGAGACCAATGTAAGTTAAAAGACTCCTGGTCATATGTGCTATATAGGATGAGACTTTGGACTGGAGAAAGATTGGTTAGGACATAATTTTGGGTGGACCAGTGGGAGTAAAGGGCAAAGGAGGCCTTGTTAAACAGAAATGCTACTTCTGCTAGTTCAGAGTGGTGCAATGTTGCATACAGAAAATAAATTGCTCTTGTACACCAGGGTTTTGTTAGCCACTTGTTAAAACAATGGCTAATCCCCAGCAGTACTGGAGCACATGGCCAGGTGCTTGGTTGCAGAGCTTTCTTTACAGACAGAATCTGGTAAGATCTGACAGCCAAAGTTCTGGGAGTTTTGGTCTTGGTGCCCCATCCTTAGAAATGTCTGGCATTGCCTCTTTATTTTGATTCATAAGTAACTTCATTTTATTATCGTAATATTGTAAGAGACTTAAAGATATTTAAGTGCCTCAAACACTGTCAAAGGCCACAGAAGGAATGTGCCATTAAGAACAGCTACCACAGAGGGAACTTGAGATAAGCAAAGAAGAGATGAACTTGGAGCAGGAAGCTGTGAATTTCAGGACTGGGGGAGGTGAGATCTGGTGTGGGCATCCTGGTTAATGCATCCTGGCAAAAATTCCTGTTGGAGCAAACTGTGGGAAAGGGAGCAACTGCTTATACACATATCACTACAAGTTCTGAGAACATTTAACACCCTGTATAAGGAATACCAGGAATTTGGTAAGGTGGTAGCCACAGAGGAGTGACTCCAGGGAGCTGCACCACTTAGAAGCCCAGAATGAGGATGGACCAACAAGATGCTACTGGATCCATGGAGTGGTGACTGTATTTTGCTTGATCTCCCTCTCTCTCTCCTTGTCTCCCTCCCCTCCCCCCCCCCCCCCCCCCCCCCCCCCATTACTTTCTGTCTCTCTACCTCACATTTACTGTTAAATAGAACCTGTGCTAATGACTTCAGCATGTGTTCCTATTTGCACCTTAATTTGGGCAGAGGCATCTGGATCATAACAAGTATGTGATTCTGATGTCCTAGACAATTCTAGAGCCTGGTCCAGTCCAGATTTCCTGGAGGAGTCCAGTCAGCCAGCTGGGTAGGGCTGACAGGTGTTTCTCAGAGAGGCTGAGTGTGAGGCAATGACATGCAGCCTTTCAGATGCTGCATAGATAAGGAGGGACCGTGAGTAAAAGCAAACAAACTCTACAAAGTAATTTTTTCTTCCTTGTTTCACAGTACTTGATTTCTAGTAACGAAAAGATGAATGAATTTGTTTATAGTACGCTGTTTGTATGGGGCCCTCTTTGTGGAAAAGCTGCGTTAATGGCAATTTTTCACTGAAAGAAGCCAAAGACAAGCATTTGCGGGCTGGAGGAAAATTATGATGGTCTGCGACTCTCAGGAATACATAGCAAATCCTCTTATTTGGGTACCATACAGCTACTCTACAAAGCTGCTAAAAGTGTAATAGATTTTTTTGTGGATTTAGAGCCAGATTCAAAGACAGGCCCGTTCACTCATTATGAAAAATACTTCCGAGATAGGATATGGCACTTACAATCCCTGGTTTTTATCTGGGCTTCATAATTGCGAGGAAAACATGGTACTGATACTATCATGATAATTTTTGAAGGCAGCTTTATATTTTGCTGTTGCTATTTTTGGGTGGTTCTGGAATGGGCCAAGAAATAACTTCTTGGATCAAGATGAAGCTCCAAACAGGTGTGCTGGAGTGCATTCAGTTGGTGTCTACAAGGGAAATTAACTGCATATTTGCCACAAATCAAAAATTTCTGTTTGCTTCAAAAGAAAAGATACAGGGAATTGTGTTCTACAGCAGACCCTTATAGGACTTAGTAATATTTTATTTGCTCGATAACTCTGACATGTTTCAAAAAAGCACCAGCATACATTTACTTGAATTCTGGGCCAAGAGCTTATCTATTTTTTGTGAAAATGTGTACACCTGCTTTATCATTGCAGTTTATTGTGCAGCCATAAATAAAGATTGAGCCTTGTAGAACCCCACTGGTGAGAGGTCACCAGTCTGATGTCACTCCATTCACTTTAACCTTTGTGCCAAGTTCCTGAGCCAGTTGCTCACCCATCCCATGATGTGTTTATCCAGCTGCATGCTGCACATTTTATCCAGAAGGATACTGTGAGAGACAGCATAGAAAGCTTGACTGAAATCCAAAAAGATTACATCCACTGGCTTCCTTTGACCAGCTAGGTGGGTTACTTTGTCATAAGAGGAAGTCAGTTTTGATAAGCAGGACTTTCCTCTCATGAAGCTGTGCTGGCTGTGGGCAATGACTGCATTGTTTTTCAGGTGTTTTTCAATACTCCCAGAATAATCTTCTCCATAAGTTTGCCGGGCACTGAAGTGAGACTGACAGGTCTAGTTTCCTGCCTTTCTTGGAACTGGGACAATGTTCAACAGCTTTCAGTCAGCTGGGATATGTCCCTAGGAATCCCACAACCACCCAATAAACCTCAAAATAAGTTTTCCTATAAAATCAGCTATCTCTGAGGATTCTTGGATGAATCCTATCAGGTCCCATGGAGTTGTAGGGATCCAGATGGAGCAGCAGATCCCATGCTTTCAGGGTCAGCTGGGAGTTGATCATTCTCACAGTTGTGGTCCTCCAGCTCAGGGCACTGTGACTTCCTTGGTCCATCATCCGTGTTG